>JANSTV010103712.1:0-34824 GCA_027564135.1 Lestremia cinerea
ATATCAAAAACTTGTTTTGCTCAGCGCGTTCGTGTCTTTTGTTTTCGGTTTTCGGATCTCGGGTGCACGACTCTGTTGAAAGAATTTTCAGGTTGAAAAAACGTTGTTTGCCCGTTTCGATCAGTGTGTTATTGCAGTCGCAGCGCGTTGCAGTGGTCGATGGTGTAGCGGCGCATCGAGATGAGATGCGACAAGTGTTTGTGATCAAGAATTGATTGGATTCTCATTTTCAAACGTGATTTTTATTTGATGTAAGAAGCCAACGTGTTGCGATTTCGATTCCATGGTTGCTCCGTGGATCGGCCCTTGCAGACGGATTTGCTCATCGAAAATTCCCAAACCAAACTTTGATGGAGTCCCACTTGGATTTCCCAAGTCGACTCCAAGCCACACGAACCCGGATGAGAAAGAAGAAGAAAAACTTGATTTGAATGAGTCATCGAACCGGCTTCACCGTAACCGTTCTTCTTGTTCTCGCCACCACAAGCGGCCCATTTGACCGGTGGATGATCGTCTCCACGACAACACTTTCACCGCAGAAAGGATGGAAGGGAATCGAATAGGGATCCACTCACAAGTCATTCACAGCTCATTTAGCTCGAAAAGCAAAATGGCTGCAGGCAAATATTTACGCCACGAAACGCATCAGTCATGGGGCCGACGATTAGTTGACTGACCATTCTGGTTACGTAAGCAAAACAAACGATGCGGACGACGCACATATTCAATACTTAAATGAAAAAAAAAAACAAAAAAAAACAAAAAAAAACAAAAAAAATTAAAAGACAAAAAAATATTCAGCGAATTGAATGAAAACGGCACACGGCTGTGGGTGGGAAGGGATTGGTCTGTGTGGCGGCGTGCTTATCGATTGCTTCATTCATTATCGCCGATAACGGTTTCGGCACTGAGGTGAATATTGACGAGCATCGATACGAATTCGAGCGAATATTGTGTTCGTGCGTTGGACAATAGCCGGGCTAATTGAAAAAAAATTTAAAAAAATGTGGCGAAAACATTGGCAAAGGCGGCTTGAGCGCACGTTGACAGCATTTGCATTTGGCTGCAGTCGTTTATCGGATCGCGTGAAAGACACACGCAATGTATTTTCACTTTCGGTTGCCCAACGCTCTGCGACGCAAACGCAACGACACCGCAGCAGCTACGCATTATCATTTTTCGATGAAAATTTTCGGGTCAATTGTCGCATTACGCAATTCGCCTCATTCGATCGCTGGCAAATCGATCCGCTGCACAGAATCGATTCACGGAGAAATCACGGAACGCGCGATAACGTTCAACCTTTCCCGATCGCAAAGATTTCCTCAACGAATGATTTGTTGTTATTTTTTTTTTCGATTTCACCACAAAACAGTTTTACCAACAGAAATGACCGAGTTACTGTCGACAGCCGTTAAAACTAATTTGGGCTTGCAGCTACTCCATTGGGCGATCTCACAATCAGACATTTGGCAATTGGCCAATCGATGCGCCGAATTGGTGCAGAAAATTAACGAGCCACTGGTCAATTCGGCTCTAGTCATGGACAATATCATCCAATTGGACGAAGATGATGTCGACTGTTTGGGCATCAGCGATTTGAATCTCAATCAACACATTCGGCATCCATTGCAATTATCTCAACTGATGGCCGATCATCATGAGTCAGCCGAAAACAATGAACGTCCGAGGAATGGTAAATATTTTCGCCTTTGCATTTGCAAACATTCACGTTTTTGTTTCTCTTTTTGTTGTTGTTGTGTTATGATTTTGTGTGTCGACACTCGACAGCGTGATTGCTGATTGCCAGCGATTGACGTTTTTGCGCAACATCATTTTTTAGAAAGCACAAGTCGTTTTGATCAAATCCATTTCAAAGATCAATTTCAAGATTCAATGGGCGCTCGTCCATTGGACGCAGTGCTCCGTGATGTTCTGCGAGGAGCCATTGTGGGGCTCGTCGTCAAGGTCATCCGTGGTCCACCATTCATTTTCACCGTTGCTCCAAAGCACGAAGGCTACCCATGACACACGAATCAATCAATTCTTATGATTTGAAATGGCTTTGACATTTACATGCGTGAATTTCATCAACGCAACCGCTCTGGTATTTGTTCTTTTCGTTATGCAAATCCATTTTGTCATTAGCGTCAATTAGCCTTTGCGTACAGCGGTTCGAAAAATTCTTTCGCATCCGCCCTGGTGATCGATCAAAGTCAATCGGAGTTTATTGTCGGTGGAAAGGCCAGTGAAAATGACAAAACGCTTAAAAACGCACACCGAAAATCATCCAATTCCGAACGGCGCGTAATGCAGTCGAACCAGTTTCGTTCGTGCGTAAGACGATGCTGTCGCATGACGCCGATGGACGCAATGAATGTCAATTTCGGGTTTGATGGAATTCCAAGTGCAAGCAGGTCAAAACGGGTCATTCATGAAACAATCTGCGCGTTGCGTTGAATAGCGAGTGGCGATGTCACTTGCTACTATTTACATTGCCTGCTGATAAGAGGCACAACATCAACAACGGCAGATCGAGTCAATTGATTCGCAATAAATCACATTATTATCGCCGTCACAATGCCATTAACACCAGCGTCTATTCGTTCTAGCACGCTCTCTCTCTCTTTCTCGGTACCGCCAACTCCCTCCCTCTTTACCTTAACCAAAGCAACCAGACATAAACACAAACACATGTGCACACACACACACGCAAACACGGGAGAGACTCCATGCGCGCAATGCCATCGTTGCATATTGATTTATGTTTCGGCGACGTCACGCTCACCAACACACGCGTCCCAATGTTGTTGTTTTTCAATTGTCATCGATTCAAGCAACGCAATGCGCACCCACAAACAAGACCATTTCAAGTGGTGTTGTTAAATCAAGGCAAGGCCAAATACATAAACACTCAAAAGAGAGTCACAGCATTTGAACGAATGTCGTTTTCGCATCGGTGTGCGTTTGTTTTGTGTGTAAACCGCTGGCTACTGACACGGTGGAGTGGTGTGCTCTCCGAAGGCCCTTAAACAAACATATTCCAATTCCACAACACAACTTGATATTTCAATCAATGCACTGAGCGCAATACACAAACGCAGCCACGCACACACACACACCAGCATCCCATTCGAGTCTGTGAAGAAAAACGTCTCAGCGAAAAGTCACACACATTTTTTTTTGTGTGAAATTCTCTCCAAGCGATTGTTGTGTTTTGTGTTTTGTGTTTCGCTTTTAGTTTTTCCCTTTTTCGTTCTGTCAAACGCTGTCAACGGAGAGACGGAAAATTCGCAGACGAACGAAAAGTCGTCGATAAAACCGATAATTTCGAAATCGAAACGGTGTTTTGAGCACCGAAAAATTTAAAACAAAAATATTATAATTTAAGATGGCCGAATGAGTGCGAAGCGAAGAGCAAACCGAATAGATTTGCGAATGAATTTGTGTGTTGTGGCGCGGGTGTGAATGCGGGCATCAAAGGCGAAAAAAAAACAACGACAACGACAACAAAAATAAGCAAACAAATCCAAGGAAAATAACCTCATTTGTTTTGAAAGTGCTGTGGATTTTGTGCAAATGATAAATATCACATTGAACTGATATGCCCAATCCGAGTAGAACCAATGCGAGAGTCAAAGCGGAGCCGACCATGACGATCTCTCAGGCGTACGCGTGGAACCAGATTACTCATAATTGTGAGATTTCCCTAAATGTCAATGGACTTTTTCGATGAAAATTTACGCCGTCGTCGTTGCGAGCTTGGCATCGCCGATGTTCGCGCGAACGTGCGAATCTTGTGCGACAAACGACCATCGTAATTTTGTCACAAAAACAACTGCGATGGCAATCAAATCGGTGCTCGCTTCTAAGACCGTCTTTTACGTTTCAGTGGAATCACCAAATCAACCATACATCCCGGCGCTCAACAAACGGTACAATCAGCAAATCACTCAACCATGCACTGCACCATCATCCCCGTTGTCTTCGCCCAGCTCTTCCAGTTCCAGTTCATTTCACATGCCAAAACCAAATATATTTGCCACTGATACGGGCGATCCGAATTGGCAAGCGTCAAAGCCAACGGTACGCGAACGCAATGCGGCCATGTTCAATAATGAATTGATGTCGGACATCAGTTTCATTGTGGGCTGTGAAGGTGAGTTTTGTGCGGGCCAGCCAGGAGATGGAGCGGCACTCATCGAGATCATTCCCAATTTCAGACAACATTCAAACCATTCCTTCACACAAATATGTCCTGGCAACTGGCAGCTCGGTCTTTTATGCGATGTTCTTTGGTGGTTTGGCCGAACACAAGAAAGAAATCAAAGTTCCTGATGTTGAACCATCGGCATTTTTAACATTACTCAAGTAGGTGTCTGAACCTGAGTTGGATTCAATCGGAGCGGTCAGATTGGGATGTTCACCTTGAGCTGTGCCATCTTGAAGGTCATCCTCAGAGTGAATCTCGCAATCGCCACCCATCGAATCCTCTCACCCAAACCATCACTCGTTTCGATTCTATAATTCAACTTCAATCCATCTTCCCTCTCTCTCTCTCTCTTTCATTCAGGTATTTGTACTGTGATGAGATTCATCTAGAAGCTGATAATGTTTTAGCTACGTTATATGTTGCCAAAAAATATATTGTACCGCATTTAGCTCGGGCATGTGTTAATTATTTAGAAACTAGTCTGACAGCAAAAAATGCATGTTTACTTCTAAGTCAATCACGTTTGTTCGAAGAACCTGAATTGATGGAACGGTGCTGGGAAGTTATTGATGCTCAGGTATGTGCAACATTACTTAGAATACATTCACGTGCTGTTGAGTTATCGTCGATGCAAATGCCAGACAATGCCAACGATGTCGACGATGGTCAATATGAGATGGCTGCCGGTGTGGCAAACATTTCAAACATATCGATCGTTAATCAAACGTAATTTATTGATTGTGATCTCGTCGATCGCCGGCGGATTAGTTATCGAACAATCTCGTCGAGGCAGATCGTCGAGTTTTAGCTGGTTTTGATTGAGCTCAGTGGGAAGGGGGGCAAGGGGAAGGGATTGATCAGTCACCGTTGACAGATCGGACTGCGGAATATCCAATCCACACACGTAGATAGTAAATCGGTCACCCGTCGAAATACACCACAGGAGATCGAATGACACCAAATCTCATGCGCGAACACCTGAAGGGCATCCGAAGTAAACAAAAATATTTTTGACAGATTATTGTAACCATTCAATGGCCGTCATTTGGATATTAGTTAGACATTAGTGAGTGATTGCGTAATGCGGGGAGAGGGAGGGGGGGGCAGGGCAGGGTATTCGGTAAAAATGAAATAATCATTATTGGCCAGACGAGACGGTAGCGATTGGCGCGAATGGCATATGCTCAAATTGAAATGATTAAATATGAATTAGGCGAGTGGTGAATGGGAATATAAAAACTGCAATACCAATGACGTTCGAAAAAGGCAAGAAAGGCAAATTCATCCGGTGAATGAATTGAATTGAAATTTCGCAATGCTTCTCCGGAATGAATTCGATCAGAGAATATATCGGCATTGAATCGACTGATTTTGACGAATTGGAAAGTGAAGCAATGAACAAAAGGAAAACGTAGACAATATCGAGAACAAACGAATCATGTCAAACATCAAATATTTATTTATTGATTCACGTGCTATTCGTATCGCATCGTCCCACCGAAATAACGATCGTTGAATGACTTTTTTTTTTTCGTCGATTCTGTTTTTGTTTTTGAATGGAAACGTTATTGTGGAGAATGGATCGCGACGTTGAGCAAAGTAAATACGAAATTGATGTTGTTGGCTTTTTTTGTCATTTATTTTTCTGTTTTATTATTGTTGTTGTTGTTGTCTGTTGTTTTTTTTCGCTGCTGCTGCTTTTTTTTCTCGCGTAGAACAAATGAAATTTGTATGCCGAAGCGCAAAACAGGTGATTTGTCGTCTTGGTATTTTGATCGATGTACTGATTTTTTTTAAATTTTTTTTTTTTTTTTGAGAATTGTTCATTCAATGATTCTGCGTTGAATTGCAAATGAGAGGAAATTCCCAACATTTGGTTGTGAAATAATTGCTCAAGGAATTTCCAAAAGCTTTTGCGAGTTTTTCTTGTGTTTTAGTGGCCTATGGCTGGGCTGGTTGATGCACTCAACGAATGTGTATCGATTGGATCGAATGACAATTGAAAAAGTAGTGCCTAGAAGAAATCAAGCATCGTGAATTGAAGGCAATCCCACCAAGAATTTGTATAGAAATAATTTGTCCTTTTTTGTTAAATTTTTGAACGATGTTTGTTTTGGAACCGAAATTAATGTATTAAAAAAACACCAACAAAACAATTATGAAACGCAAATTAAACGAAAATATGAAATGAAAATGCATATCCGAAAACCGACTTGTATTGCAGTTTTAATGTTCCCCATTAGGAGAACGTGTGGAAGAGAGGAAAGGTTGTTTGATTTTGGCGCGAAAGAAAAAAAAAACAGAAGCACAAATTGGCATTGATCGATGTTGACCGCATATTTTGTCGCATGACAGTGGCTAAATCTCACTAAATTTATGTTTTCTATGTTTCTTTTTCATTGTCCAGGCTGAAATGGCGATAAGATCCGAAGGTTTTGTTGAAATTGATACAAAAACATTCGAGTCGATATTAGAACGGGAAACATTGAATTGCCGAGAGATAAATCTATTTGATGCGGCGTTGAATTGGGCGTCTGCAGTTTGCAATAAAATGGATATTGACGCGACATCATCGAATCGGCGGAATGTTTTGGGCGCTGCATTGCAACTGATACGCATTCCGGCAATGTCGTTGGAAGAATTCGCCAATGGAGTCGCTCAAACGGGCATTCTTACAGCGCAAGAGACCATCGATTTGTTCCTGTATTATACGGCCATCGAGAAACCAACACTAACGTATTCGTCGAGAACTCGTTCCGGACTCAAATCTCAAGTGTGCCATCGCTTTCAATCGTGCGCCTATCGCAGCAATCAATGGCGTTATCGTGGCCGATGCGATTCCATACAATTCTCCGTCGATCATCGAATTTTCATCGTCGGTTTTGGTTTGTATGGATCGTCAACTGGGGCCTCAGACTACAATGTGAAGATCGATTTGAAGCGTTTGGGCATTGTGTTGGCGGAAAACAGCACGAAATTCTTCTCGGATGGTTCCAGCAACACGTTCCACGTGTTCTTCGAGCATCCCATACAAATCGAACCGGATTGCTACTACACGGCATCCGTCATATTGGACGGTACCGAGTTGAGTTTCTTCGGGCAGGAGGGCATGACCGAAGTCTGCATGGGCAACGTTACGTTCCAATTTCAATGCTCGTCCGAAAGTACAAATGGCACCGGCGTTCAAGGCGGGCAAATACCCGAGCTCATTTTCTACGGACCAGCGAGCACTGGCGGCAATACACCCAACACCAACAACAATGAATAATTCACCCATTTGATGGTTTCATTAGCAGTAACAAGACGACTCGCTTGTTGTCATTCACGGAAATTGTTCATCTTCATTATTTCGGTTTTCATAATTAGTCATCGCAATGTCCTTCAAAGAAGGATCGAAACGGACCGTCAATTTTCTCATCATTTCTTCTTTTGTAGTTTGATCATCGATCGTTCCATTAGAAATATTCGTAAATTTATTAGAAGCTCATCATTCATTCAAGCAATCAGTATCAGTATGACTGAATACTTAGTAGGCCATTGGCAAAACGATTTGATAAATTCGTTGAGTTGATATTGTTTCGGTGAAGGATCGACCTTTTTACCGGGAAGTGAAATCACATTTTTCATTTGAATTTTGAATACATTCGAAATTGTTAAGTTAAAGTTTGAGAGAACGGAATTCTATTTGTACTTTAATTGCGCGGATGACGAGAGAGGGATAGAGAGAGAAGGAGAGCATCATAGTCCATATGAAAATGAAATACTTATGAGAAGCTGACCCCGTCGGTCATGCTTCGGTCGCAATGGTCTCGATTTTATTCGATTCGTTTTTTACTTGAAAAATCTTTCCCGTTTGGTGAAATTTGCAAAAGACACTTACATTTATATACTCGTCCATTCAAAAAGGATTATACCTCCAGAAAAGTAATGAAAAATAAAAGTAAGATCCTTAACTATGACTACTGGCGTTTTCTTCTGGAGGTGTTTCGAAGCGTGCAGAGGAAGTTGCAGAGGCGGCATGCAGGCGTTATGTTGAGATTCTCATTCGCGCGCTCGAGGTGAGTTGGTTCGTTTGGAATGATTCGCGATCTGAGTGAATTGGCTAGTTGTTAGCACGTTGCTCTTGTGAATTGTGGCCAATACACGGCGATAACCTGCAAATCGACCATGACCCACTGCTATCAGTGTCCGGTCCAGATAACTCGAGAGTCGTGCATCTTCGTGTGACAATTTTCGTGAGGCATTCGGTGACAGATTGGGCAAGTTACAAAAAGAACATGGACTCACCAATCGAAGGTAAATTTATGCACAACGCTTGAGACAATTTCAAATACGTTCGACCGAGTTCGTAACAGCATATTTGTAAGACGTCGCTAATGTCGATGAGTAAATCTGAAAATGAATGGAATGAGCAATTGAGCGAATAGTGTCACGCATCCGGGCGGAATGCCCGGTGAACTGATGAGCTTGACTTACGTGAGGTGCCTTCCGTTCGGCAAGTTATGTAGACACAAGCAGCGTAAATGTGTGTATTTTTGCGACCTCTGGTCAAATGTCGCATCAAAGCCATTTTGAAGAAATTGCAAGCAGTGTCAATGCAATGATTGTTCAGATTCAGCTGATGGCTCAAATGTGTGATGCCCTGTCGTGCTTTCCGTAAAGTCACTTCACGTGATTCGGTGCCCATGCCCACATGGAATTTACCATAGCCAGTGGCACCGCCTTTTGAATCGGCCGCCACAAACTGGCCGACAGCATTTGACGTTCCATGGGCTGCCTCTTCGAATTGGACCTCCGATACAATGATATTGTCCTCAATCACCGATCCACAATTCGTGCACACGGCATCCCCTCGGCCGCAATCCACCTCGATATCCGAGGAACCACAATTCTTACACTTCAATCCCGATGACATTTTCGAAATTCGTCTGGCCAATGAATTATTTCAAAAATGATGACTTGTAATTTGCTCAATTCCATTCACAATATCCTCGAAATGTCCCGGATCGTCGATAGAAACTCACGGCATTGGTGGTTTTCACGTTGTGTACGGTCAAAATGCTCTGAATATGCCAATATTTTTACGCTGGACAATATCAATTCGATACATAAATACAAGATTCATCCACTGAACTGTGCGTGGAATGTCAAACAGCCAAAAGCACGTTTACAGACGGATTTGACAGAGCTGAGACGTGAACCACTACGAACCACTTTTGGTTTGCGTCTCGCATGCGATGTGCGATGTTTCGCGGAGATTCCTCTTCAAATGAGATGGAAAGCGAAAGAAGGGCTCACTGGACATTCTCAGCCATCGCTAGGGGAGACTCCGCCCTTTGGCTATTGTATATGCCAGCTAGATGACCTTGGACAGCACCATTAAATTCCACCGGAAATCTCTTGAATAAATCAGGTGGAATTTCAAACGACCAAAATCACGTTTAAACCAAGATTTGACAAAGCTGAGACGCAAACCGCTCCGAACCATTTTAGGTTTGCGTCTCGCATGCGATTCGCGATAATTCGCGGGGATTCATTTTCAAATGAGATGGAAAGTGAAAGAGGGGCTAGCTGAATATTCTCAGCCATCGCTAGCCGATTTCAGCGGAAGCTTGTGTTTCAATGTAGGGGAGTTCGGGTCAATCGATTGGAGACTCCGTCCCCTTGCCATTGTCCATGCCAGTCAGTTGACCTTGGAGCGGCACTCCATCAAACAGCCGATTGTTCTATGCGACGAACGAGAAAAAACAACAACAATAACAAAATGACCGTTCTTTGAGCACTCGACACGAACATCGAAAGTGTTCCTCATCGATGGTCGATGGTCAATCGCGAAAATGCAAAATCATCATAAATAATTAATTATCAGAATTTCGCTCGAAGTCGCGAGACGACATTTAGTTGTTTAACCTTTGGACGTCGCAACGTTGATTATCATATAATTGAATGGTTGTTGTGTCTTCGTGCGTTCACAGCGCGAAATGACCGTTTTGTCATAATCGCCCAATTGCATGTAGGTTACCGCAATCGCACCGGACCGCCCGAAAGGTCTGAATGCATTCCAGTTGGAATGGAATATTCATTGCGTGCCGTTCAATCGACTGGAATTGCAATTCAAGTGTTGAAGCAACGAACACTTGAACAAACACCAATCCAACGAACGAGAAACGTCTAATAGGCGAACATTTATCGAATGCGTTACGAAACACTAGAACCGGCCTGAACTCATATCATTTGTTGAATGTCGTCTTTGAACTCTATGCTTGAATACGCTTCAGTCATTGGACTACATTCACAATTGATAAGCTAACGTTTTTCGACTTGTCATCGTCGTCCGTTCTGTGATAACCTTGAATGCAATTTCATTGAAATCGTCAACCACCCAAGTGGTGACTGAGGAATCAACGCCGTCTTCTAAGAGTCTCCAGTGTCCACTTGATGCGTTGGCCAACAAACGAGCAAAGTCGCACAACACCATTTTACCGTCTCGGTCGTTCAGTTTTAATCTGGTTTTTCGTTCGGATGTCAGCAAAATAGCAACAAATCGCGCGCGTCACACATTATTTCATACTTATTCTTGATTAGTGGCCAGTCGGTTTAGTTGAAAACGGGCCGTTCATCGATAAACATCGATCATCGTTCCGCTGTGTGCGTCCTGCTTTTCGGTTTGCGTTGCGTTTTTGTTTTGTTTTTATTTTATTTTTGATTGGACGGTGGTGGATGCTGAATGAGATCTATTGCCCGGCAACGCATTGCAACGAGTACACAGAGGCAACGAAAGCCATTTCGGGATGAGAATCGGACAGTTGATGCTCCTCGGAACGAATTGAATTTTTAGTGAATTCCTGAACCAGCTTGGCTGGTCGTTGTGCAAAGTGCGGTGAAGTGAATTTTTTTCGGTGATTTTCAAGTGCAATCGTAGGATTCGATTCGATTTACCTTTCAAAAGCAAAGATGGAGGTTATTCTCAGATTTATGGCATTTCTACTGAAATGTCTCGGCTACTTGGCCGTGCCCTTTTTGATTGTTTTCAATTCCCATAAAAAAGTGAAAATTCCGCCGATTAAGAATGATTTGTTGAAGCTGCCCGTAGTCGACTTGGCCGAGAAGATTCGAGCGAAAGAAGTAAGTTGACACCGTGGCATTTCCCAAACGGAAGTTCTGAAGTCCAACCGAATCCACAAGTTCGAAATTTCCGAGAACCTGCCATTTGCCGGAGACAAAAAACAAACAAACAAATTCGAGATGGGAAATTGATTGATGGCTCACGATGCGGTTTCGGCCACGGCGCAAGTGCCGCCTTTTGAGAAGAACATGTGCCGACATTCCATCTGAAGTTGCGGCATGCAGAACACTCTCCCTTTCGAAATGCCATGACATTCTGTGGGCGAAAATTGGCTTGAATAATTGATTTGAATTTTGAAGGTCACCTCCGAAGAAGTGGTTCGGGCGTACATTGAACGCATCAAGGAAGTGAATCCACTGCTGAATGCAATCGTCGAAGAGCGCTTCGCCGATGCAATTGAGGATGCGATACGAGCCGATAAAATCATTCAGACAACGCCACAGCTGGTGATCTTGAAAAATTATCCAATATTAGGCGTTCCATTTACAGTCAAGGAGAGTTGCTCATTAAAAGGTATTAATGATTTGATTGCTCACGGCGCTCCGTACGCTTTGGTTATTGTTTGGTTGTGCGAAATTTGGCTTTTTGTCTCGGCTAATTAAATTATAAATAATTTTCGATTCATTTTTTTTTTTTTATGGTTTTGGGTTTTTGGTTTTTTGAAAAGAAGACAAAATTTTCATGAACGAGTTTGTGCACAATGCGAGGACTGTTGAACCGAAAGACCCGAGGAATAATTCAACGGCAAACGTCGTACGATCGGGTCAGTTCGATTCAATCGGCTTGCGCATGGCGTTGTTTTTGATTGCGCATGTGCACATGTGTCTACGGGCCGATAATTAACTATTGAATTTTTCAACACTAGAAAATTATCGATTTCCATTCAATGGATTCTCCCACCGCCGCCGTCGGTCGAATTACAATTAAATAGAATGAGTACATATAATGCCAGAGTCCAATTGATTCGCTACGATCAATTATCGACTGATTACGTTCATTTGTTGGCCACCGTTCGTTGGATGCGTGTGATTTGATTGAATCATTTGGATTCGGCTGATGGGATTGAGGTAACGTCAAGTGGGTCACGGGACCGTACCGATTCTGGAGATCATATGTTTTGTGCGATGATCGCCCTTCATCACCATAATTGTCAGGTGCTGCCCTCTCCACCATCTGACGACGCCAGAACCTGATTTCTTGCAGAAAAATTCATCAGAATGCTCAATTACGATATAAATCACATTCCACTTGTTGGACACACACTGACTGGGCAAGGTCGTCTGGGCAAAATAGAAACCGCTGAGAGGTTCAAGGTTTTCGTTATCGTCGTCCGTCGAACGGTCGATGGGTTATCGTTTAGTGGGTTTTAAGGCCGAAATCTGACACCTCCCAACGTCACGAACACCAGCGTCGATTTCGATTTGATTCGATGACATTCATAATTTGATGCTGACTCAATTTAAAGACCAAACATAATCGCGGCCCGCGCAACATTTCGAGCCCTTGATCAGTGCGCTCTGAACGAACGTTGTTGGGTGTGCGGTGCGTGTTGGATTAAGCCATTGTCTCTCCGGTGCGGCAGAGATGGTTGATCGCCTTTTTGAGCTGTAACTTTTCGCAAAAATGCAAATGATAAAAAACATTAAAAATTTATTGTTGGAATTGCATAATGGTGTCCGCATCGATGTGACAGAGTGTCACTTGGACTGGTAATGCATTCCGAGGCTAATTGTCGATGATATTTTCGTTGATTGCTGTTGCCGCGGATTGGGAAAGGAAGAAACAAAAAACGAACCAACTGCAACATTATTGTCACCATCGAACAATGGCCATTCAATTCGTCACTTTGATGGAAAATGCCAGACCGAAAATTGTGTCGCGAAAATTAAGTCAAGATCGTCAGGATGATCTTGCCCATCACGCCAGCGCATTCCAAGTCGATCGAATAAGGTTTAATGCACTGAGCCCAATGTATGTGTGTGTGTGTGCATGTGTGTGTGCATGTGTGTGTGCATGTGTGTGTATGTGTATTTGAGTCTGTATATGTGTGCATGTGCGTGTGTATGTGTGTTTAGTCTCTCGCACCAGAGCCCATCCATCGCATAATGTCAACTGCGAAAATTATGTTATTTATCGTCGCATTAACAATCGGCTATAATTGTTAAATTAAACAACATCGTCGACTGTTTGCGATGCATTGTGGTCTTGATGTGGATACAAGACGACGGGAATGAAGACGGCAGTGGTGGTGTCGGCATCATTGAAAAGCGGTCAATCGAATCGGATGTGTCTGATGCGGTGCGGCGGTCATAGGCCGATCGCTTTGAGATACCATTTTGATTAGTAGATTCTCGCTGATGGCCATTTGTGGTGTGTGTGTGTGTGTGTGTATGTGTGTGACCAAACAAATCGGAATGAAAATCGCATTAAGGTAAAACAGTCGTTGATCTGACATTGCTGGCCATATGATTGGCGATAATTGATTGATACATGAGAAACTGGTTTATTGCCTGACACTGGGCCTAGGCAGCGTGTCACCGCCGTGCATCCAGCACGCAATCCATTTGTCGTAATTGATCGCGAATCGTGCTTCGAACTGGTTGAGTCAATGGACGTTGAACGGCTTTCAGATGAGATTACTTCAGGAATTGCGGAACATGAAATGCGCAATGTCAAGTGCCCTGCATGTTTGAATGTGGCCAAATTGAACCCAAAAAATTTGAATGCCATCACAAATGGAGTGCATTGAAGCCAACGATTTCCGTGCGACAGTGAGTTTTTCCGGGCCGTGCGGCCAGCGCGACGAACGCGAATCAAGACGCTGAAATCCTCCGATGACAATGGCTGCATTGCGCGGCAATTATGTTAATCAACGTTAAATGGTGTCGCCGAAAGTGACCGGTAATGGAGCGATCGTTATGAAATTATTCCGAAAAAAGATAATTGGCTCCCGGGTTGGTTCGTAAACACGCAAAATAATCTCGTTTGTGCGTCAATTTGGTGTGATGCTTTGGAAATGTTTCTCTTTTTGCGTTTAATGATTCATAAATGTAACCGCATTTGATTGAGAAAAACCAGTTGGTCGGCAGTGCATTCATGGGGTGACCTTGATGACTACTACGACAGTCGACGATTAAAAAAAATTATGTTATTCGACGGCAAAGATCCTATGCCTAAAATTGTGCGGAATTTTTTCGAAAAAGCGACACCACTCGAATGTCATCACCGGATCAATACACTTTTGGTCTTCGGCGAAGCACCTCAGCCAAAAGGTTGGGCCAATGAAATTCAATGGATTCCGATGGATTTCAATTTAAATTATTCAAAACCGATATCGGAGTCGAAACTGAAATCTGGTTTGCCATTTTTTCTTTCCTCTTCGAGTCAAGTCTTCGTCACGACCTTGAACTTAGTTTTGACCAAGTTTGACACAGACACAACGACACCAGTCACAACACTCCCATGCGCGGCTGCTGCTACGATCCGTGAATGAGACATTTCAGCAGTTGACAGGCTGACGGATATGCGAATATTCGAACATCCGAACTGAGCCCATTAATTATGCATGCAAAATTGATATCGCATTTTTTGCGAGAGGCAAAAAAAAAAAAAAATTGGAAAAAATACGAGGAAAAAAGAATCGTTTTCGCTTTTTGACAATTACGATGAAAAGAAAACTAATGGCATTGACTTTTGTGATTTGTTTACGTTTTTTTTTTGGTCGGTCGATCGGTCGTCGATCGGTCAGTCGTGCCCGTAGCTCAACGCAATGAACCACGTAAGATTATGATAAATGTATTTTTTGTTTGAAGGAATGTCGTTTAGTGTTGGATCACTGACACGACAAGATGTTCGGGCCACTGAAGATGGCATTGCTGTGGCCAACTTGAAGGCAGCCGGCGGTATACCGTTATTGGTCTCGAACACACCGGAATTCTGCACGAGCTGGGAGTCAAACAATAAAATCACCGGGCGCACTCTGAATCCATACGACACAAGGCGTACACCAGGCGGGTCATCGGGTGGCGAGGTGAGTTGGTCTTGTCCGAGGTGGAGCCAACGGGAACTAACCTTCATCATTCCACAGGGAGCACTCATTGGTTCCGGCGCCTCTGTATTCGGCATTGGCTCGGATGTTGCGGGCTCGATTCGAATTCCAGCGATGTTTAACGGAATTTTCGGACACAAACCCACTGGAGGTCTACTTTCTATCAAAGGACATTTCCCCACCTCCACTGATGAATGCTTCGCCAACTATCTGGTCGTTGGACCCATGTGCCGCTACGCCAAAGACTTGCCCACGTTGCTGCACATCATGGCTGGCGACCAAGCAGACAAGCTCCGGTTGAATGAGCCCCTCTACACCAAGGACATCCGAATCTTCTACAAAGAGGACAACGGCTTCTCGTTGTGTGACATTCCCGTTCAGGCCGAAATCAAAATCGCTATTCAGCGAGCTGCTGATCATTTCAAGGCTAATGGACTGATTGTCAAAGAGGTGACAGATATGCTCTTGGTTGGTTTTGGAGAATTATTTAACATTTCACCCGTTCCCCTATCTACAGGCACCCTTCGATTCCCTCCAAGAAACCCTGGAAAATGGGCTGTCACAATTCTTCCAAATGGAAGACATTCCACTGATCTTGAAACATCCCGACAATCCGCATGTGGTCGACAATGTTTACTTCGAAATCTTCAAGAGCATCTTCGGCAAGTCCAAATACAGTTTTGCCGGACTCTTCTTTTGCTTTTTGTTCTACACGAATGGATTCATTTCGAAGAAACACATTCCAGCGTACCTGCAAAGCGCTGAAAAACTTAAAGCGGATCTCTTAGTGAGTTTTTCCCTGGAGAATTTCCAATTGACTCGAGTGGAATTGACGACTGTTCGTTTTCAGGCAATGCTCGGCGAGAACGGAGTGTTCTTCTACCCAACCTATCCAGTTTCGGCGTTGCGTCACAATGATTCCTTCGCCAAGTTGGCTGGTGTTCTCTACGCTATGACGATAAACCTGCTAGGCTTCCCCTCAACGCACGTTCCCATCGGACGGGACCGCAATGGTCTCCCAGTTGGATTCCAAGTCGTGGCAGCTCCATTCCAAGACCGATTATGCTTGTGCATTGCTGGGGAACTTGAGGCCGCTTTTGGCGGATGGACTCCACCGTCGTAATTGCCCCTATCTAATCTTAATTTATGGATTCTGGTGTGAATGAGAGTAGTTTTAAGTAATTTTTCGTACAAAACAAAATATATGAAAAAAAAAAACATTCAAAGCGTTGTCCGGTTTTATTTGGCTTTCATCGTTCGCCTGAGAGGTATGTGACATGTGGCACTCACCGAAAAGCTTTGGTCGCGCAAGCTTTTCAACTTTCCAAAAAAAAAAAACGAATAAAAAATGACGATCGATGAACCATTCGCCCACCAAATCAAACACAACTTGCCACTTCGATCGAGTACATTCTCGAAAATGAATTTATTTGCTTCTGAGGTGCGTCCCATTCAACTTTGCTCTCGCGATATCCAATCGACGCAAAGCTCGGCAGCGATTAATCGATTAAGCATCTGAATTTCAGTTTCCAGAATTTTTATTCATTAAAAAATAATTTCTAAGAGCTATAATTAAATATCCATCAGAATAAATTAGTAACACTGGTATGATGGTTGAACAATATTTTTTTCTTATTTTGTTTTGTCGCCTTGCGCTTTTACTTGTGTTGGTTGGTTGATGTTGTTGTTGTTGTTGTTTTTGTTGTTGGTTTTAACGATAAACACTTGCATCGTACAATGTTCAATGCGTGAAACGAATGTTTTACATCAATTATCATCGATGTAGTTCCACAGCGGTGTTTTAAAACGAGTTCAAGCGACTTATTCAGCATTGCTGGAAGGAGGAGGGGCGAGAGTGGAAAAATAGATTTTCATTCAACTTTGGTTGCTTTGGTGTGTGATGGGCAAATACTTACACAATGCGCATTGTGTTTGTGAATCCAGAGCCTGATTTCCATCCAGTGACAATGACAACGGGATCACCAGTCTTGATGAATCCGCGAGCCTTGCCGAAATGAGAACCGAATTGGACGCGTCCGTCAACATCCTTCATCCAATCAGCTTGCAATGGTTCTGAAAATATCAATGTTGATAAATGGAGCAGTGACGAGATGGCGCGACACAGATGTCACAGTGAGCCAACTCAACTAACCTTGGTATGTAAGTGGCAACAAGCCGCGGTACAAGTGGCATTGACGAGCTGTTTGAGCATACCGGGTGACAGCGATGATTGGGCATCTTGGCTTGTACTTGGAAATCAAATGAGCCGATCGGCCACTTGTGGTGATGACAATGATGGCAGCGGCGCATGTCTTAGCTGCAGCTTCAACGGCAGCGATGGCCACTGAATGGGCGGAATCGATTGGTACTGGCACACTGGAGACCAAGTCGCTGAACAAATTCTTTTGCCAGAGGGCGGCTTCGGCTTCCTTGCAAGTCTTGGCCATGGTGAGGACACACTCCAATGGGTATTCACCCTTGGCAGTTTCACCAGACAACATGACACAGTCAGCGCCATCCAACACAGCGTTAGCTACATCGGAGATTTCAGCACGGGTTGGACGTGGCTTCTTGACCATCGATTCCAACATTTGTGTGGCGCAAATGACTGGCTTGCCTTGTTTGTTGCACTTGGAGATCATCGCCTTTTGGGCCAAGAACACCTTCTCTGGTGGGATTTCGATACCCAAATCACCGCGAGCAACCATGATACCGTCGGATGCTTCGATGATCGAGTCCAAGTTCTGCATGCCTTGTTGATTTTCAATCTTCGAGATGATTTTGATGTTCTTTCCCTTTTCGCCCAAAACGGCGCGGATCTCACGCAAAGCATCAGCATTACGAATGAACGAAGCAAACACGATGTCAACACCTTGGTCGACGCCGAATTGCAAATCAGCCTTGTCCTTTTCGGAAACGGCTGGCAAATCGACTGGAACACCTGGCAAGTTGACACCCTTGCGGGAGCCCAAGGTGCCGCCGTTCTCGATTTTGCACACCAAGGTATCGGCTTGCACTTCTTCGACGATCAACGAGATTAAACCATCATCGACAAACACACGGTTTCCCTTCTTGACGACGTTCACGATGTTGACGTAGTCGACGTAGACGATGTCACCGTTGCCCTTCTCGGCGTAAGCTTTGTTGGTGGTGAGCTTAATTTTTCCGTCGCGTTTCAATTCGACTTCAGCGCTGCCGCCGCCTTCCAACAAACCAGTACGGATTTCTGGACCTTTGGTGTCCAAAGCGATAGCCAATGGATGTTCTGAGCCCAATTTGGCTGAGTAGCTCTTGACGGCCGTACGGACGTTGGCAATGGTCTCGGCATGGTATTCATAGGAGCCGTGAGAGAAGTTCAAGCGGGCGATGTTCATTCCGCAGCCAATCATCTTCTCCAAAATTTCGGGGCTCTTTGAGGCTGGCCCAATGGTGCAGATGATGCCAGTCAAACGGACAAATGGCACTTGCGAGTCAATGTCCAATTGGCACAAATGCTCCAAATGGGAGCTGGCTTCATTATGTTTCACAACGTTGCTCATCTGAAACGGAAGAAAAGTCGGTTTATTCATTTCGGTTTCGCTGTGGATTCGGATTTAGGAATTGCATCCGCATTGGGTGCGCGGCGAAAAAGACGAAAACAAAAATAAACCAGAATGGATCGCCAGCTGCGATGACATCAAGGGATTATGTAATTGGGAGACGATGTGGTCAACAAACAGCCGTGTGGTTGTGTGCAGCCATTTCGGCGGTAATTAGCACCGTCACATTGCGGATGCAAACGAAGGACGTCATCAAAGCATCATTCAATGGATTTGAATCGAATCGCAGTCGAAAAACGAACGGCATCGACCGTACGGGTACGTTGACGCAAGCCCAGATAACGGTCATTGCTAATCATCGTGTCGCAAAACGAAAAATGAATCGCTCTTTTTATCAAACAACAATCACGCTATTTTTACGCGACGCTTGTGCGTAGTCGCCACCCATAAGCCAGAGTGGATTGTGCAATTGAGCTGGGTATCATGCACGGATGACATGTCCGACCAGAATGCACGTTTCACATTCATCTTTGATCGTTGATTCGCTCACTGTCCGTCGGAGCCGCCATCGACCAATCAATTACCGCCTGTACGGCATCCCCCTCAGGGTCACCGGCGACATTTTCATTCATTCACGTTGTCGATTTTCTTTCGCTGGCAACGGCCGTGACGACGTCACGACGAACGAAAGTTTGCTTCATCTTCGATTCAAATCGATTCTTTTCGTTTTCATTTTCGTTTTCTCGCTCGTTCGGCAAACGGCGGAGTGAGAAAATCGAAAGAGTATGAGTGCGAATTGCTGTCGCGACAAATAACAAAATTCGCATCGAAAGACGACGGAATGTCGTCGAA
The DNA here is from genome assembly GCA_027564135.1 of Lestremia cinerea. Classification (NCBI taxonomy): domain Eukaryota; kingdom Metazoa; phylum Arthropoda; class Insecta; order Diptera; family Cecidomyiidae; genus Lestremia; species Lestremia cinerea. The sequence goes on from JANSTV010103712.1 coordinate 19,779, forward strand.
TCGACAAATGACATTTGTTAACATTCGGAAGATTCGACGCCAAGCGATTATGTAATTGAGCAAACAACAAACAAAATTTTCATAATGGATTCCCATTGACACCACATTTGCACAGCGAATGAGGTGCTGCATGGATGCGCGCACGTTGAACGGTCGCGAATGAAAAATCATTCTCTCGAAATGAGAAACGCATGACCTTGAGGAAGGGCACGGTCGATCGAGCGGGTGGCGAGGGGTTGTTTAATTTTCTTTGAAATCGAATGAGAGTTATGCAATCGTTTGACAAGAAGTGCCACGAAAATTCACTCGATTTTCGAATGGCCCGAAGACGAAATCACACTGCGGGAAATTGGAAAACGGGGTTGAAGCGGGATGGTTGGGTTGAATTCGACAAATCGATACCTTTTCCTTGGAATCGTGTTCAGTTGGCCAAACCATTTTCCGTACTGTTGTTTGGTGTAAATTTCGCTTTCCACTCGAGTCACCACCGATATGTTCACAATCACTGATTACTGTTGCAAATACGTTTTTCAACGTCCGAAAATCACCACCACTTGCTCTCGCTGCCGTACAATAACAAACAATCGACGAATGATTTCGCTGCGAGCAGTTATTGCGCTGTTCCGCTTTGAAATTCGGCGATTGATTGAATAACAATGCGTTACAGTGATTCGATGGGGCTCTGGTTGACGAGTTCACCACTACCGGTCGGGTGTTTGGCTGCAATGTCAATGAAAGACAGGAAGAAAAACTAGAACTAACCAACGACAATGTGTACGACAGCTGCTGTCTGTGTTTCAATAGCAGCGATGACGACGACGACGACGACGACGACTTTGGCCACGATGTTGGCAACGTCAAATACGGTCTTGTTGTTGTTGTTGTTGTTGTGGTGGTCTGCGTCTTCGCTGTTAGAAAATTGGCGATGCGCGAACGAATGTAGCCGATTGTGGTGAATGGCGTACCGTTTCGGTGAAAATGTATATTCTTCGTGATGGTGGTCGCTAGCATCGTTTACATAACACAATCAACCACATCAGCCAGACACACGCACACACACTTACCCGGGTACGAACACAACCACAGTCTCACACACACACACCAGCAAACCCACACAGACACGCAAAAAAAACCGTTGGGTACAATCAAAGCGAAATTCGTTCGATTGACAAACGATTCGCGACGTTTTTCCGCTGGAACTCAATCCGGATGTCGGAAATCGATGGGGAAAATTCGAATCGTTCTCTCCAGTAAACCTTGGACGATTGCTGCGATCTGGCAAGTGTTCGATTCGAACTAAATTTACATTTGAGGGAATCATTTGAAAATAGAATTGGTGCAATGCACTGGGCCCACTGGGAACGGTGAATGGGAGTCGCATTGGTAAAAATAGAACGAAATTTTGTTGTTGGGTGTCCCTTTCGCCGGTGCACTTGCGCTGAATGGGCATGGTGTGTTTGCGATGATTCACACCATGGGCTTTTTCCCAGTGTGGGATTGACATTTACCAACACAGCGGTGCCACCGAGTGCGGCGCATTTCAGTCAATGGATTTCTCAAAGATTTTCTTTCTTTTTGTTACGAATCGAGCATTTCACCGTTGAAATGTCAACTGGCAGTTGAATGAACTTGGATTTGTTGAAATTTCAGAGTTCTATTCGAAATGCCACGTGCTGGATTTCACAAGTGGCAGCATCATTTCCCCCACCGAATTTCGGCAAAATGATGAAATTCCTTTTGCGGCGAATGAATTTCGCAATTATTGTGCAATTCGCACCAAAGCCGGCGAATGACGGAGGAAAATCACGTTGGAAATCAAATGCGCAGCACGAGATCCACGTTATTGATTTGCTATTTCTCGGTGCTTTTGTTTTTGTTTTTTTTTTTTGCTTTTTTCCGGTTTTTTGCGGGCCAAGCACGTTGTGTAAACAGAGATAATTCTGTGCAAAGAAATCAGTTTTGATAACGACGATTCGATTAATGTAAATGGTCGCCACGATGGTGACCAATGCGTGTGACCAGAAATGGACTAATCCAGTTTGTCATGGCCGCTTATCGACAGTCACATTTTTTTCTTTTTTTTTTTTTTTCCTCGGCCCGCTGTCAATCCGAAATTTGACATTGTTGTCGGTTTGTAGCAATTATTACAAGAGATAAGCCCGGATGTGTACGATCGTGCATCACCACAGCATTTGGATGACATGCACCGTAAACATTGCGATAGCGCGATCGACGTTTCGAGACATTTGACTTTTTTCGGCGTGCGGAGCTTGTGTTTATGGTTTTTATGACCGATTCGAAAGTCTTTCGATTAGCTGAGGGCCGCAAGAGGCAATTCAACTGTGGCTCTTCACCAGCAATTTCTTGACGGAAAAGCGGATTTCTCACATCTTCCCGTCGGGACATCTACAATGGCAAAGAAATGCCTCGCCGCTCATTTTCCCCCAAAACAAATCCGGCTGATAAACAAACGGCCGGTCAAACGCTGAAGTCCAAATATATTCTCGTATGATCCGCGTCAATTCTCTCAACACTTTCACGAAGCACACACCGCTAGCACACAGTCAACTAGAGGTCATTCAGAAAGTCATATGGTACACCGCTAGCGAGTATACAGCACGACCGTCAATTGGATTGCTTACGCAGGCGAGAATGTTTTCATGCATTTTCGTTTGCGTTGCGTGAATCCAGTTGAGCAAACACAAGCACAAAATAGCTAATTGCGTTGTCACCGTTTGATAGTCAGAATGGTCGAGAAGGGATACAATTCGAAGGTGGGTATGACATTGCGTCGAAACAAATTTCGAGAAAAATTCCTTAAAATTTCCATTGAATGATTGGCAATTGGCCCGAAAATTTTGCGCCTGAACTCGCTTTTATCTGCAATGATAACGAATGTAGGTTGCGTGATTCTGACGATTAATCGGCCATCCTTGTGAGACGTGATTAGCTTGTCATTGAAACGAATCAAATTTGAGGTTAGCTTCTTGACTGCGAAATGAGTTTCGGCAAGTGGTCGATTTGAAGTGGTTTCGAAAATGAAAAAAATCGACGAGAGAATGTCGGCAGATTTTCGAGCAGAGAAAAGTCATTCAAACGCCACGGCATCATTGCCACCATGCTTAACGTGCGCGAATGCCGAGCACGAATGTTCAATGCGTCCATCGATGACACATCGAAGATGGTGATCACTTTGCGCGATCCCATCCCAAAGCCCCACAGAAAATCTCGCAGATTTGGATGGAAAATCTGTTGGAAAATACCCAAATACTTACGGTTATTGATTGATCGGGCGGCTCAAACAAATTTCGAAATGATTATATAATGATGTAATCGTTTATCACAAAAGAACAAAGAAGGTGGAAACAGAATACCGTCACCGGTTAGCAGCAACAGTAAACAACTGGTACTGAAGCACAACTGAATTTTATAATTTATACCAAGCTGATTGTGTTGCGTCCGATTTTCGTCGTGGCCGCTGAGCATGCGAATGTATGAGCTGACGCGATTCCATTGAATCGGCTCATTTGCCGACCGAATACGTACGACCATTTCGTATTTTTTATTTCTTTCTTGTTGCTTTGCTGCTCTGTTCCGCGCACGCCTTTTGTCGATTCGGTCGTTTGGAATTGGAATCGTGATTTGTCTTGTCAACCCGAATTGTTGGTGTATGCGCAATGGCGCCCATGTGATCGCAACAGACTGAGATCAATGAGCAAATAGCGATCATGTGTGAGGCACTGTTGTCGTTAATCCTCGAGGACAGTCAAGGTCAAACAGATGCGAAATGGGCTCTCAGTGATTTTTGTTGCTGTTTCTTTTCCAAAATTCACTTGGAAAATTGCATGCTCGACATTGTCCTGACGAAATTTACAGTGTAATGTTTGCCATTTGAATTCGATTTGACGTTTCCATTTCGAATACGCTTTCAGCCGTCATCGGTTTCGTTCGCCGAGATTTGTTCATCGTCAAAACAACACTCTGTCGACCGAGCCCCGGTTTCTTTTTCGGATCAGATTTTCCCAATCGGATGCGACTGGCGATTGTTGAATGTAAGTTTGTGTTTGACAGATTGCTCAGAATCGACCGCGGCGTTTGTTTACTTTGCTGGTGGTGTTCAGTGCTGTTGTTGTTTCGGTGCGAATGAGGTTAGGTGCTTTGCCGTTTGCTGGTGCATTTTGTTTAGCAAATTGCGGAGGCAATCACAAATTCCGGATGGACGGTTTCATTTCAATCGCATTGGCAATCGCTTGATTCGCCCAATCGAATCCCCGTTCGCAACAACAATTTAATCAAAATGTTGACTGTCCGTCGTAGGTTAACCAGCGCCATCTCAGATCGTGTAGTGGATTTTATCGAAAGTGAAATCGCCGGAATCGCCTGAAAATCTTCACCATCAATGAGTGGCCTGTCTCCCATGGATCCGTTGTTCATCAAATGCGTGAATTTCGCGGCGATCAAACACGCGAACCAAAGGCGGAAAGATCCTGAGAAAACGCCCTACATCAACCATCCAATCGGTGAGTGGCGTCCTCAATAGTCGTTGTCGCTCCACTAACTGTTTGATATTGCAGGGGTGGCGCATATTCTTACAGCCGAAGGTGGCATCATCGATAGCAGTGTCATTCTGGCGGCACTGCTGCACGACACCGTCGAAGACACGGACACAACATTCAATGAGATTGACCGGGAATTCGGTGCGGTCGTCCGAAAAATTGTCGAAGAAGTGACGGACGACAAAAACCTACCGAAATTGGAACGCAAACGTTTACAAATTGTTCATGCCAAAGATTGTTCGTTTCAAGCGAGACTAGTGAAATTAGCGGATAAATTGTATAATTTAAGAGATTTGGAGCGATGCGCTCCCGAGGGATGGACTGATGTAAGTTGGAGCTGGTGCCGACTCGAATCGCGTTACGATTTATCGCCAATTTCGTTCCAGGACCGATGCAAGGAGTACTTCAAATGGGCTAAAGATGTGATTGATCAGTTGCGGGGAACCAATGAGAAACTCGAAGCGGCCTTGGACGAGATCTTTCGTCACCAAAATCTCCTCTAGGCCAGATGAGATTTCTCTTCGATACTTTATCTTTCATTCGAGGTTTGAGAAGTCAAGTCAAGCGCGCTTAGAGGCGCAATCCAATTGAAATAGCTGAACGAAATGCAAAATTGCAAACGAATCACCACACGAACGTTTCAAAGCCGATTAATTGACCTCCGACACCGGCTGTATTTCACTACAATGCTGTCATAGTTTCGACGTGAACCACCAATCATTTTTATAAAAGAAAAGAGAAGAAAATAATAAATGAAGAAATAAATCACAAATTTTTTTTGTTTTTTTTTTCTCGAAAGTATTTATTTTGGAAGCATTATCTTATCGAAACGTAATCGTGTAAAAATTAAAAATTAGAAAAGAAAGCGAATCAGCAGAAATTCGAAGCGAGAAACTCTTTCATGTAATCAGCGAGAGTGGTGGCGTCCTCGAGGGTGACGGCGTTGTACAATGAAGCGCGAATGCCACCCACCGAACGATGTCCCTTGAGCTGAACCATTCCACGTTCCTCGGCTCCCTTCAAGAAGGCCTTCTCCAATTGGTCATTGCCGTTCTCACCACCAACGCGGAAGACCACGTTCATTCGGCTGCGATATGATCCGTCGATTGGGCACGAGTAGAATCCCTTCGATTCCTCAATGGTTTTGTAGATCAATTGCGACTTCTTGCGAGAGTTCTCCTCCATGGCGGAGACACCGCCATTGCGCTTGATCCACTTCAAGACCTTTCCGATGACGTAAATACTGTTCGGAACAACAACGTTATCAGCAGATGGCCTATCGTCAGCCCCGAACAAATCGAACTTACATGAATGTTGGTGGAGTGTTGTATTCGGAGTTGGCTTCGTAGTTGAGTTTGAAATCCAAAATGGAGGGCGTGATTGGCAAGGCGTGATTGAGGAGATCCTCACGAACGATAACAACAGTAATACCGGCTGGGCCAAAGTTCTTCTGGGCACCAGCGTAGACAATGCCGAATTTGGTGATGTCGAAGTTACGCGAGAAGATATTTGATGACATATCGACGACAAGTGGAACATCCCCGGTTTCTGGGACGAATGGGAATTCGACACCGTCAGCGGTTTCATTGTCGCAATAGTAGACGTATGAGGCTTTTGGATCCAAATTCCACGTCGACTTGTCGGCCACGTTGGTGTGCTTGCTGGTTTTGGGCAAGACCAAGTTCACTTTTCCGTATTTGGCGGCTTCCTTGGCTGCCTTCGAGGACCAACCACCTGAAACGAAGAAGGGCCTCGATAAGATTTGCTGGCAAGCGATTTGCGCATTGACGAAAAAACAGCAAAAGTAAACAAAGACGCGGAGCTCGCGCTTAATCATCGAATGACAAGCCGAGTGATATTTTTAGCCACGCCATTGTTTTGTTGGCAATCGCATATTTTTGATGCGCGCGCGCGATTGTGAACGTTGGACCGAATGCGTGCGGTTTTTGCTTCGTCTTTTGTTTTGAAACGAACGTTTGTTTTTCGCATACAAGCGGAGCACGGCATATTCATTGATCATATGATTTGGCTGAGTCGTTTGGTTTCGGCACGACCAATCAGTGCGTGTCGCCATCAAACACACCCATCTCGCTTGGTGGCACTTTGCAAACGATCGAATTACCTGTGACAAAGTAGTCAGCGGTGCCAGTGCGTCCAATGAGGTTCAATGCGACGGCGGCAAAACATCCGGTGGCACCACCTTGCAACAGGATGACTTTGTAGTTGTCCGGAAGGTTCCTGAAATCGAATTGCCTTCAGAATGTCGCCCTTCGAATGGTTCGCGACGGACACTTACAATGCCTCGCCAATAGCCTTGATGGTCTCGTCGTGGACAGCGATGTATTTGTTGTCGCGATGCGAGATCTCCATTATGCTCATGCCGGTGCCATTGAAATCCAACAACTCCTTTTGGCACTCCGCGTACACCTCAGTGGGCAATTTAGCTGGACCAGCACCGAAATTGACGACCATTTTGATTCGATTCCGTTTGTCTGAATGCTCTAATTGAAGTGAATTGAATGAATGACCCGAAACGGCAGCGTCAATTGTGTCAGCCAAGAAAACCTTCTCGTCGGATTGAACTTGTTAAACTGATTTGAAAAATGTCCGTCTGATCGACCGTAAGTCAGACGATTTTCGATTTTATTTTGTCGTTGTTTTTGTCGCTTGCAACGAAATGCCTGTTTTTCTTTCGTTTCTTTTCTTTTTTTTCTTTCTCTTCTTCGATCGGCCGGTCTGTCGGTTCTGTTCTGGTCGTTTGCCTGCTGTTTATGAATCTCTGCTTGTATGTGTAGGCTTCGAAACATTGGAGCTCGTCGTGTTATCAACACTCTCACATACGCACTCTACACGGCCCGCAAGTCGTCGACTCAAGCATTGTGTGCGCATGCAATCATCCATTGATGGGTTATGACGTTCAATTTGGATGCGATTGTGTGCGCTGAGCTGGTTATCAATGTAGGCGCGAGCGACCGCTGTTTCTTTTCGTCGCATCGGCTTTGTGTGTGACTCGATTCCAATTCAGATTTTTTATTCGCTGGCGATACTGCGCGTATGTATTAGTGTTCATTCTGGATTTGGAATGTGTCGAGACGACGACGATGCGATAATAAACTTGCGAAAATAACATCGAACCATTTCCAGCGGATTGTTGTTACCGGCGTTTATGACTTTCTTTCGGACTGTTGTTGCACCGAGCGTCACTTCAGGAGGAACAGGTCTAGCTTCCGTCTGCGAAATAGTTGGAAGTTCTCTCAGAAACGTCTGTGTACGCCCGCTGTGCTGGACGTGGCTGTCATTCCAACGGTTCATTCAACCGCAGTCAGTTGCATTGAATGAGCATCACTCATTCGGGCGCATGAATTGCATCATTCATCGGGTCCAAAGGCAAGGTCAAGTTCAACAAAATCCAGTTTCGCTTTTCATTCGCGATAACATTTCGAATTGCTGGCATCATCAACCTGCGGATTTGTGAACCCCTCGAAACTGACCTCATCAAAATGACAAAATTTCATCAGAAATTTCATCAAGGCGAGACTCTTCGCGTCCCATCGAGCAGCAACAACAACCAAAGCCACTCGCATATTGTTGTTATTATTGCATTACCGATCGACAGACCGACCGACCGAACGGAATTGATAACAGAATTGTCGAGAGCGACGCGTTGAGATGAATTTCAATTCAACGATTGTTTCCATGGCTCGATTTTTTCCACTGAGCTTCTCTGGCGTTTTGTTTTTCGCTACTACTCCAAACCGGCCAATCGGTCAATCGTACGTTCCGACAGCAGCACTCGAGCCAAGTTGCTAATTGTCTGTTTTCGTTGGATCTTTTCGTCATAATCCCATCAAAATAACGTAAAACGTGTGCACAAAAACAGAGTTGTTGTTTATGAATCCCATTGTGTTATCTTATCAAATTTCAGATTGATTTCGAGGGCCGAAAGCATCGTCATGAGTATCCATCGCGAGATGATCGGTTCGATAAAAATGTTTTGGTAAAAAAATACGAAGAAATATCGCGAATTTTATTTACAAATTTCTGTGTGGATTCCGTACAAATTGTTTGTTGTTTTTAAATTTAAAAGTATAAAATTCTTAATTTAATAAAATCACCGTGAAGACGTGGCTGCTGGAAACTCAGATGGCATTCGTCTTCGTCGCTCACTTCTTCTGGTGTTGAACCACTGGGATCTTGGCCACGATGTCCGCCCAGAAGGTTGAATAGTTTTTGACGATTGTTCCCCTGAAATTAGAAAACACAGGCTAAATTTCATGCCGTCCCGGGAATAAGCCCCTCAAGCTACAGTCGGCCATTTGCAGGGTTTTCAAAACCTGTCAAAGTTCATTTTCTTTTCAAATACGATTCAATCCTTTTTTTCGTTTCGAATCGAACCGTCAACCGTCCAACAAAACAATTCCCCAAACCGTCTTTCGCCTTTCAACCGTCATTTCAATCGAATGTCGTGTCAAAGAGAAAACTGCGGTCAACGCATTATTCCATAACGGTCGTTCATCATCGCCAAACAATCAATCAATTGAATAATCGTCTGGGCCAAAATCGAAAATCACCGTCGTCACACCAAGCAAAAAAGAAAAAATAATGCCAAAATGAAAGACGAAGCGATTATAATTTGTTTGCCCTCAGCGCAATTGAGTGTTGGAAATGTGTTTTGTTTCGTTTTGTCGACTCGATCAAAAGTGAAAGGTGCTTAATACTGCGGTCCGAGTCGAAACGACGATGCGAAGATAAAAACCCAATCATTCACGCACCGTGCAGTGTCCATGCACGCCGAGTCGACGCACACATGCGACAAACACCCGAATGTAATTTCAATCAAATACGAAAAAAAAAAACTGTTTAAAAAAACCATTTTTTCTTTTCTTTCAGCAAAACATTCTGAGTCATGCGGCGCTTGATTCGAATCGGCTAGACGGCGAATAATGTGAATTGTGAATGAATTAACAATAACCGCCGGAGGCGTTTATGCGCCATTCAAATCGCATACATTCATCTTATGTAATTAACTGGGAAGCAATTATGCATATGTGCTGTCTACGAGGTGCATGGAAACTCTCAGCGAAACGCCATCAACACTCTGATTCACAAGGCGCTGGTTTCGGTTATTGGGTCTCAATCAGAGAGACACTGGCCAACGATTCGAGTCAATTGCCAGCCGTTTCGATCAAAGGCTTTGTGTCGTGTTCGTTCCACATTCAGGTATCAACGTTGCCCGGTTTGGGTCGGTGTTGAAACGACATTGAAAATGCATTTGCCAGCCATCCGACAGAAACAATGCGATTAATTGCTCAAGTGGCCCCAGAGTCGATTCGGTGAAGGAAAAAACGCAACACTGAATTTGGTCTGCGGCACAGATACCCGTTTGCGCCAGCGATGGCTCGAAACGGATTGAGCAATATTTGGAAAATTGAAAAATAATTACATGGTGAACGCATCGACCATTTGAAAATGCATGCACATGACTTGTGTATGACAACATTGCTTGGTGGCGACCAAGAATGAAAAACGGCGAGAGAAAAAAAAAACGGGGAAAAAACACGAAAACGACACACAAAAAAACCGTCGACCGACAGAATGTCTGTTATGCAATGACCGGTATAACGGTGTTGTGTGTATTGCGGTGACGATGATGGCGACGACGACAACGACGACGACCAAGGCATATTCAACTATTTAACTCAATTTTTTCTCTAAATTTTAAGCGCGATGTCGTTGCGACGTTCGGTGACTGTTGCGACTACCAATCGTCAAAGGCCAAATGAGTTCATTCTCATGGCAATTACAGTGCGGCTTCGAGAAATTCACTGATTTTCGTCGTCGCCGTTGCGTAATGAACGTTTTAATGGCAAATCTGATATTTTGCGAGACACACGCATGGTTGTCGCTTAATCGAATCAACACATGGCAAAATCGTGTTTGTTGCAGATGCAGAACGGTGTGGCTAATGGTGAATGCAACGCTTCCAGTCGCATTGATTGACACAGTGACGACATTCGGAGATTAGAATCGGAAAGCAACTTACGTGAAGTAAACGCGTCCGTTCTTGTGTTGCGGAGCGTTCCATATGAGATTGGCACCTTCCTTGTCCTTGTTATCGGAGTGTGTTATTGAAGCGCATTCGGGTATTGTCTTGGTGTTTTGGCTGTCTTGCCATGTGCCGATCCATTCGTTGGTGTCGGCGTCACGTGCTTGAATCCAAAAGCCGCGGAAATGCTCGTAGCCACGAACCGTTACTGGGAAATGGGAAACGAGTCAATGTGGAAGTTGGCTTCGTGGATCGGATGAATGCGGACAAACCTTGGATCTGCTGTCCGGGCTGGTAGTTGTCGCTGGTGGCACGCACTTCGTATGGCAAACTGGCCAGCGGTTGAGTGCGAGAGGCTCCATGATTTGGCTGATTGAACCGCTCCTTGACGCACGTATCGGCTGGTCCACCATCTGGAAAGCCCTCGGTCACCACGATGGCACACACCAAAAGCAACACGGTTTGACGCATTCTGGACACTGTGTGTTTGGACGAGTTGCTGCTGCTCTAACTTGTTTTGTAGTCCATACGAGAACTGACTAAACGCTCGAAACGAAATGACGCGTGACTTTTAACGGATTTCCCTCACCAAACGCGAGACGGCAAATCTGTGAGCGAGCTGAATTCGTCAGTGGCACGAATTTGGTTTTGGCCATTTGGAATCCAAACGAATCGGAGGGGGATTGATTTGGCGGTAGGGAGCCCGTCATCAGTCACCGTATGCAAATATTCGCGCGGTCGTGCATTCTCATCCGAAATTCACTTGGCAAATTTGGAAATTTGCCGAATGTTCTTTCGCATCGGTGGCGGCAAGCGGCGTACCGTTTCAACGGTCCATTAAATGGTTTGAGTAGAATCGACTTGTGTGCATCCCCAACAATGCCGAGCCTCAAATGCAGCATTCGAAAATGCGCCTTTTTTTTGCCGTCTGTCATTCTTGGATTCCCTTTTGCAAGCATAAATTCCGTTCGTTTCGAAGCAATTTAAATGTTTCAGGTGATTTCACAAGTTATTTGGAAAATCGTTTTGAATAATCGACTGGAATGATTTTGGCATCCAAGCTTTTTGCCATGAAAATGGCAATGCCCGATGAGAATCGATTGGACATTTAGTAAGACAGAATTGTCTGTCCCGAAAATGGACATTGACCGATATTAAGTCGGGCAATTTATCTGACGCTAAGACTGATCCGACATCGTTGTTCAATTCATTTCGTGCCGTCACATGTGGAATGGCTCAAATAAAACTTTTGTCAAACACCAGCACTTTGTGACACTCGGTGTGCCGACAAGCTGCTCTTGTCGCAATGAGTGCGCTCCCACACAAACACTCTGCCGCTCGAAAAACAGAAAGCCAACAATGTCGACCAGATGAATTCAGTAGTGCGAGCAACGCTACGCAACGCAATCGAACGCAACTCGCATCACTCTTCTCATCGATGAACGTTGCGATGGCGTGTACTAGCTCTTGAATCGTTCTAATTGCACCGCAGAGATGTGTGAATGAATATTGCATGAGATTCGATGCCATTTCAATTTCATCCGTTTCAAGTACGTCATTACGGAGCGAAGTTCGATATCAAGCGAGTGGTTGGAGATGCGATCAGCGTACGAAATCCTCATTGGATTATTAATCAATACCGTAATGAGACGAAATCTCGATTACGAATCGGAAATTGAACATCGTCTTTGGCGGATTTTCCGCCAGTTTCCATCCTCACAGGTCGAAAGCATCGATCCATCAGCCAGTTTCCATTCAGGCTGCGGGGAACGGTAGAGGATAGATGCTCTGCTGAGAATCCCATCAGAATGCAATCGAAGCGAATTGCGGTGACATCCAAAGAAACCACTCAATTTTCGAAAACTATGGAGAATGACGATAACCATTGTGTGGAATACACAAAAGAGGATTGATTAGTTCCGCCCAAGTTGATATTCTGTGGCTACTTGGTGTTCTCTTCACCATCAAATGCATTGGTAAGACGTACCAAACGAATTCGCTCGCACATTGCCAGCATTCTCCTCAAGTTTCTGCTTGAAATTTCGCTCACAAATGATATTCAAATGCAATGCAAATGTTCGAGTGGAAGACTGTACGTTGAGGCGGTCGCCCATTTCGGGGATAATGGCAGCAAATTCGATTAGGCTTCGATTGCCATTTCGCCATGCCACCATTCCGTTTGCGTGCGGTGTCGACGCCAGGAGGTCAATAACGAACTCACTTTGGTCGCATTTCTTCGCCGAGAATATCACAAGTCCGAGAGACTCATCCAGACGTTCTCCACCATTTCAATTGGTTTTCTTCCAAAACTCTGACGAGGTGTACGCTTCCGATTTCGATTTCTTTGCAAAACACAATTCATGGGGGAGTCGGCTCTGTGCTTCATCAAATTTAAAATGTGCGAAAACGAACTTTGGCGAGTTGAAACTGAAGTGAATTGATATGATTTTTTTTTTTTGAATGAAATTCAGAAATAACTAGTTTTGACCAAAACAGGCTTGGATCCCATCTGGGCTCCATTGATGCATTGCAAAACTGCGGGCGCTGGGAGGATTCGAATGATCATTCAGCTGATGATAATTTGACTTTTGAAGTTGAACAAAGCGACCGCAGTCCATCTATGTATTTGGCCAGGATCCACCCGCAAAATGACAACCTGCACACCGTCGATCAATTAAATTTCGGTTTGTCGGCATCGAGCCCGGAAATCAAGCCCATATCTCATGCAATATGCAACAAAACGGAAATAAAAATGTTGCATTATTTCAGTCGTGCATCTGTTTGAGCGTCGCCCGCATGTCAATTATTCAAAGGCTACACCAATCCCTTCGAGAGTCGCCGCAAACCGCATTGCATCGGATGCCACCATTGAATATTAATAATAATCGCACAATTATCTGTGTGTGGTTGTGTTTCATTTTTTTTTTCCGATTTTGTATTTCCATCCTTTTTTTCGTTTGTTTTTTAATTTGTTTTTTCCTTCTTTTTTTCGTACACGAACCCATTAATTTTAATGCAATCGTGAATGATGGCTTACGCCGATAATGAATATGCCATTTCTCACATTATTTGTTAATAATTTCGTTTTTCAAATCGCATCGGCAAATATTGAATGCTCGAGGAGTGAGAAAGCACGAGTAGCAGTCACAGCAGCAGTAGCAACACGAAAAAAGAGAGAAATTAATGAACGGACGAAAAATTACGAAGAAAAAAAAACAAATAAAAACGAAAAGAAAAAAATTGAACGCTGTCAGCCGGTGCATGTTCAATAATTGAACGAAAACCCACCAAAGAAATCGGACTTTCGGACTGAATTTGGCTGGGAAATGTTTTTAATTTTGAATTTGTTTCCATTCCGTTTTCGGGTGAATAATTCACGATGGTTTCGCTCGTAATGATCGGTGCGGCACGTTCATCGCGTCAAAATGGTCAGAGAGGTCGTTCATCTGGTCGAAAACATTCACATCGCCAAGCTTTAATTAATGTACATTCGCTCTGGATCCATTAGATCGATTTTCGCGTGTGATCTCTAGGTGAAGCTACCGCAGCCGACGTTCACCACCACGTTGCCGCCCAGTCCGCCCTCGTCGAGACCGGACGCTTCGATAATCGTACATTTCCCATCGACAAATATCGCTTGGCCATGCGAATTCAGAAAGAGGCATCTGTCACAACCGCACAATATCTACCAATGTGCTTCAGGGGCATTTTCCGTTTGTTACGTGCATCAATCAAACAACCGTTTTGCCTGTTGGATGTGCGGTATGCGATTTCATTTTGACCGTTATGATGATGACGATGATAATGTCGTTGAAAGTTTACCATAAAATGTCATGCCAGATGAAGAGCATAAAAACGAATGAAATTAAAACATTTATATTTACGACGACGATGGCGACGACGATGACGACGACGAATCAAATAGTTCAGCAGCCGCCAACAACAAAATAAATTCGCATTGGCCATGCAATGTGCACGCTCACCTCGTCATCATCGTAATCATCGTCAGGCATTTTTATTTCGATGATCGGTAACACTTTGTAACGAAAAATCCAACCACCGTAGATGCTGATGTTGTGTGCAGTCGGTCGGTCGGTTGTGTGGAAAAGTCATTATGATTTGACAAATAAACCGATTATGTTGGGATTCGCACTGTCAGTGCACAGAACAAGCCATCGACCAGATAGGCAGGTCTATGGCGATGGCGAAATGTTGAATGAAGAAATATTCGCCAGTTTGAGCCGTGCGGTTGAATCAACGGCAGCGGCACGATAATAACGACGATGGCGACGGCGACATCGATGGCGACGAGGATACTACAGCGACGATGAATAAACCAAAGCCACACATGCACCGGGCCGCCAACCGAACCGACCATTGTGCTGGCATATCGCAATCGCAGTGCGCATGTGCATCACCACCAAAGCTATTATGTACCGATCGA
>JANSTV010103713.1:0-13297 GCA_027564135.1 Lestremia cinerea
GGGGGAGAGAGAGAGAGAGAGAGAGAGAGAGAGCGAGAGAGAGAGAGAGAGAGAATGACATATCATCGATGAGGCCAACACCGAAGCAGGATTTCAATCCTAAAATGCAAGAGGTTTAAATCAAACAAATTAATTAGGCCTATACGCAAAAAATCACAAACCAAGAAGTAGGCAAAACCGGCCGCAACCGATTCCCTCCTCCAATGCTTTCCGAATCAATGGCAAACCGAATGGCAATTCACAATTCACAATTCAGCACCAATTACGGCTGTAATCGCTTGTGTGACTCTCGCTAACCGACTCGCGTACAATCGATTCGATTCTCACTCCAAGCGAGAGCACACATGCGCGAAACATTGGGCCAAATGGAAACGAACGACGAAGAATAATTGATTTAAATGATTGTTCTATCGTTCATTTTACAAAATAATTTAATTATTTTTTTTTTTAGAAAGGTAACATTCAAATGCCGTTGCTACTGTGGCCGCCGCTGCTACTAAAGCCTGGCCTAGCTACTGCCATTGATGCAGCGAATGGTACTGTAAACGCGAGCCTGATATATAAAAACAATAACAACTAACGTGACAATATGAAACTCAAGAAATTCGATGGATGCCGTTTTTGCCTCTTTCGTTTGCTTCTCCACCGTTTCTATTCATTTTTTCCGCGATCTCACAATGCATTCGATCCGAAAATCAAACAAACCAACAAATGAAGTAACAAAAGAAAGACAAAAAAGCGTAAGCGTCGCTAAAACAAACGATTGGCGAGGCACAAGCGACAATTTAAGGCATTGACATCGCAATCACGATCGCAACGGCACCAAAACCCCAGCTTATTCAAATGAATGCATTTTCTAATCGGCGACATTTTTTCGATTCTCTAATAAAAGAATGGCAATTTTGACTTGAGCTCTTCCTCAGGTATACTGTTCACGATGTATCTGTGTGAGTGTATTTTTGTGTGTGTGAGAGAGGCTATTGGCACATTTGCAGCATTTGGAAGAAATACCATACCCAGCCAACTTGTCTGTTCAATTGAAAATTGATAGGAAAAATGTATACATCTGATATGACAACGATTGACGACCAACGATGATCAAAGTAAGGTTCATCGAACGATGAACGTGCTGAATGAACTGGGTGAGGGGTATCGTCGACGTGAAGTGGATCAAGTGGGGTCTCGGGGAGCTTTATTATCAATTCCACCGATTTCAATCTGAACCCTGTTTGCTTGATAAAGCACTATCATCAACCCGGTGCGAGCATCATCGCAAGAATGAAGAAGAAAAAACTCTACGCGTTTCCAAGCTTGGCTCCGTACTATTTGCCGCTGTTTCGTATACGAACATACGAATTAGCAGCAAATCCGCGTTTTATTTTGAGCAATCGTGTCCCCCACGGTCTACTTGCGCTACTAGTTCGTCTTTTCACTCTGACCCCGTTTCGAATCCGTATCTGAAATGAAACTCGGGCTCACGAGAAAATTCGCAGGGGTTTTTTTCCCACCCAAGACACGACCAGAGGGTCAAATACTCGCGAGTTGTGATCCACAAAAGAATTGCATTTTCAGCCACCCCCCAGCTTCCCAGGCCTGAACTCCTCGTCGTTAAGGCTGAATAGGTGTTTTTCGATGCTGATTATGCTGCTATTTTTCATGATTATGGAGTCAGTCATTGCTTTTTCAATAAAACCACGTTTTTCGAATGATTTCACGGTTTTGAATTCGCACTTCGGGAGTTATTGATTATTTCATCGGAGAACATTCATTCGATCTTCGATCGTAGATTTTCTGTTCTTTCAAAGAAAAAATAGCGGCTGTATGATGATGATTATGACCATTTCTGCACGTGTTATTCGATAAATTTGATCAGAACAGCACGTTTGAAAGTAATGTGATTATTTTGAATAGAGTGAGCAACCATTTCTAATGAAAATGATAGTGATTTTGCGCTGGACGAAAACTCTGGAACGGGATGGTCAATTCAATTCTTTTTATTCGAACATGTGCTTTCTGTATTTCACTTTGGACTCATCCGAAAAATTGTGTTGAGGGGTTCGGGGGTCTTAGGGTAAACCGTTGGAGATTACGCAATTCTGAGTGCATTTCCGAAACATCAGATCATACTCCGAACTGCCCCCACGACCGCCTCCAACCCAGAAATGGCCTCTAGGCGTGTTTTCGCGGATGGCTCTTTCTTTTCCACGATGATAAACTCAAACGGCCGCTCGCAAAGAGTCGACCACACAATGCATTGCCGAACAGAGAGACACCGCCATCGTCTTATTTTCGTTATTGCGATCTCCAATAAAATGATGTGATATATATAACGGGCGGTTGACGAGTTTGTTTTTTATTCTTCGGCGATTTCGGTTTCAATCAGCTATCGGAGCGACGGCATCATCCCAAGCGGCGTATAAACGACGCATCCGATCCAAACTGCGGTTCGTGTTTTTTGTCTCGTTTATCTTCTCTTCTTACCGAAACAACGAACCACACATCACTTTGATGGGATGAAAGTTTCAATGTCGTGCCGGGGCGTTATGTGGAAATAAGGCATTTTTTGCGCGACTCGGCTTGTTGCCGTAACTTCTTTTGCGAACCCAAAACTTCAGCACAAAGGAATTGAAGAGTGAAATGGATCTCTATCTCATTTCACACACAGGCGATTTAGGCTGAGCATCGGCGGTTCCAGAGTTTGTGTTCGGTAAGCCGGTGCGCACCAAACTACCTGTCCACTCGCTGCAATTGCGAATGACAACACCGCAAGACAACGCTCCGGCCAGATCGACTCGACTCGACTCGACTCGATTCGAATCTTGCAGAGAACGAAGTCTAATGCGCCATCGTCTTCGTTGCGATATGACACAACGGCACGCAAATTGATTTGTAGCGTCCGGGTGTATGCTCGCTCGAAATCAACATAAATCAGTTCGGTTGATTGATATGTTGCGCTTAGGTTAATCCAATCCGACAGACTGCTCCGATGAAAAGTCGAAGAGCACGACGCTGGCTGACGCGTTTGCTGAGTTGTGGCAGAGAGACGAAAAATTTCACTTTTCGTCGGTGTGATTGAATGCCGCGACTGGATTGGTGGCATAATATAAAATCGACTGGAAAATTGTTTTTTTTTTTTGAATTTGCCAATTGAGCCGCAGTGTTAACGCAACAATGTCAGTTATGTGATTTGAGCCTCTGTAGAAGGGTACTGGCGTGGGCCGTTTTGATAATTTTTCAAAGACAAAAAAAAATTGCATGCAGTTCTCACGAACTGAATATAACAACACCATCAATGTCTCAATAAAAATGTGATCGTTAACGAAGAACAAAGTGGTCTGTCAAGAAAAAAACGACTTGACTGTCAAAATAAAGGAACTTAACCAAGAACGAAAAGGAAAGAATGGGTTCTCTTTTGAGGGAGTCGATGTGGAACCAAACTGGGGAAACGAATCAAAGCAATATCGAAAGCGATTGATGGCAATCGAATGAAGAAGGAATTTTCATTTCGACGACGACTCTGCCCCTACCACGTTCGAATCCAAATGGATGAACCGGTCGCATAAAAACGACACGAAACATTAACTTGATGCCTCGGAAATCGGTATGGAATTTCGTTCAATGAGACTAATATGCACGAGTCATGCAGTCCGACCACGACGACGGGTACAAACAATTAATGAACCGTCGATTAGTGTGCTGCGTCGTGGCCAACATCATTCGATGGATCACGTCGTAACGGTAACCGCTGGCCGAAACGCACTCAGTGACGTAACTCTTAGTGACAATAGTCACTTTCGCTAGAGAGGGGGCTGAGTGGTATTAGTGTCACATCGGATCGAAACAAACGACCGGAATCACTCAAATCGGAACAAAAGAACGTCGTTTGCGTCGAAATGCGAATGAAACGAAAGAGCATCGACGAAATTCCACGCACCAAGTTGCTAATTATTTGTTTACTTGTTCCGGCTCATTTGGAACATTCGACCACCAAACGACAACTGCCTGCCTGCCTGCAGTGCCAGTGACGCCAATCGAAGGACAGAACCGGCCTTGACCTAAAAATCCCATTCGATGCTATCGCACAGAAGCCATTGACGAACCAAACCCCTAGCCAACATCATAATCAAATTTATATTATTCACATGCTGAATAAGCCAGATTGTTCGATGGGACGATATTCGACTTGGATGTGCGATGCGAAACGAAAACAGTGGTCGTGCAAGCAACCAATTTTGTCGGTTTGTGAAAGAGAGTCGGAACAAAGGGTCATTATGAAAACTAATTACGAAATTGTCTGTTTGATTATTTCAATGAATGAATCGCTATTTGTGAACGACGGGGTTGTGCCTCGGCTGAATGAAGAATTTCCATTCAATGAATTACTTCTCGGTAATCTCCTGACCACTGCCTATAAACCATTGCGATTGACCTCATTGCCAAAAAAACGAAAGAAGAGCGGAAGAAAATACAACAACACAAATCATTGGTCATGATTAGATTTTGGCTCGATAGCAATCAACTCCATTGCATTAGCAATAATTGAGCGATTTTTAATAACCGGCTCGTCGCGTCTGGCTGAGAAGGACAAATGGTTGATTGCCGAAAGAAAGTCTTCTAGAATGCGGCAAATATTTCACGAGGAAGACGATTCGACGAATCCGAAACTTAAACCAAACAATAGTTACTATTTCTTTGACATTTTCGAGTTGTTATCTTCCATCGCATCCCATCCCTCCTGTATTAGAAACCGTGATACTTTTGTCGACGATGGAAACAAACCCCGCCCGTCAAAATCGATAGAATCCCAACCGACAAACGATAAGCAACCAAGTAGGCGTGGAGGGAACTCGATTTTTATGTCTGCTCCGACAACATTTTTAAGTTTTTGGCTTTATTAATTACGATGTTCGAGGAGTTGCTGAGGAGCAACTTTCGAGAAGAATTTCTTTATAGAAAAATATCCTCAAAAAATGCTCAAAATATATCCAAAATATCCTCTTTTTTGACACTATTCAGAAAGCTTTGAAAATCATTCTGAGATTTCGGGTGTACATGATGGATTATTCTTGCAGAATACAGAAACGGTCACACTGAGAAGCAACGCCGAGAAGTCTATTCTTCATAGTGAAATACCCTCGAAATATGCTCAATTTATCCTTGAAATATACGCCATTTTGACGAATGAATCACCTTCATTTGGGGATCTTTTTCCATGAAGACATTTCTTTTCGCAGTTGCTGCTCAGCATGACCGATCCGTGACACAGCATTGAACTAAATTTGCTGACCTATTACCAAATCGAATTCTGTTCCTTGATCATTTCTGAATCGACCCACCCTATCGTACATATGATTGGTTTTTATTTTACAGCAATATGTAGCTCGAGCTTAACATTTTGAATTGTTTCGGTCTCGGAACGAAACTTTTGATACCATTCATCAATTCATCAATTCACAATAGAGATAAAAAAAAAAAAGGAATATTTTCAAGTGATTTCTCAAATTAAAACAATTCTGTTGATCCCGCTCCAAGAAAACATTACAAAGAGATAAGACGAAAAACTGAAGGTCACTATCTCACATTGTTTGTAGCTAGGAATGCTAGGGAGCGAATTCGATTCGCTTTCAACAACCTCGAGTACCTTTGAGCTTTCTTCTCTCATCAATTTGAAGTCGTCTCCTTCGGTTTGACGAAAGCGTTGACTTGGGCTAAGGAAATAAGCCACGAAATGGAAGTCAGTCAAAGCCATGTTATATCGTGCGAGAAATATTACACGAAGTTCTTTGTGTTCGCTTAAAAGTGGCTTTCAAACGCAAATTGACCAGAAGCTGGAGCCAGTCCGAAGAACTGAGCGGTAACTATGCGCATTATTCGAACGATTCGAGAAGTTTGAGTGGGCATACTAAAGATATCCCCCAGTCATTCGGCCATTCTCGATCGAGGTAATCACGTCGTGACGAAGTCGACGGTTTTCGTCGATAATAACCACAAAATGATCATAAATCGAACAGATATCCATGAAAACCCTTCAGGGTCGTAACGCATCCCATCGGAAGTTCCTGGACATTTCACCTTCGTAACGCTATTCCATCGGAAATCCATCTGAATTCTCCGGACTTTTTACAACTCGATTGGAATGCATTACTAGGAAACGAATCAAATCGGATCATTATTTCTTCAAATCGTCGTTGATCACCAGCTGGTGGTGTAGACTTTGTAGGCAAATCTATCTTCGGCATCGATTGGAAAATGTAACGCTTGCCGTCAGCCCAACAGACTCCGGTACACAATCGAACTATTATGCAATTCGCATTCGCTCGCGCGCGCGAGGGAGCGCTTGTGCAATACATCGCATAGCACATTCAATCCATTCCGTTTGGTCGGATCGGATCGTATCAGCTTCGGATGATTGTTTGCTGAGGAGAAACCAAAAGACTTCGATGATTTCTCATATATCGATGCTAATCAGCCCCGTTTCAGTCAAAGGTCGAATGCTTTCGCAATAATTGTCTCGTTTTGTCTTCGTTTCTTCTTGATTTTCCAGTCAATTCGCCTAGTTCATCCGCGTTGCTTTTGAAGGTTGCGCAATTCGCCCGAAAAGAAATTAATTGAACGCAACGATTTCATCCGCTACGAGAGCGACACTCATCATTATCGATTATGAAAATTAAAACGCGTTTCTTTATTTTTTCGAAATTACCGTTTTTGTGTTCCGATGCCCCGCCACAGACAACAGTTGATAAATTGAAAATGGTCACTCAGCCAGCGAAGAACAAGATGGGGTTTCATCCGATCATTCGTGAGGTCAGAACGACAGATTCCGAACTATTTTCAAGGCAATCAATGCGTTTGGCAATCAAATGAATGATGAGTGATCGAGCGGCATTGGCGATGGGAAGCAGATGGTGAAAGAAACCTATCTGCGAGTTGATTCCATAACAAACCGAGCCGTTCCAATCTGAACTGATCCGATCGCCCTCCAATCGTCTCTGAACCGCTGAATCATTGACACCGGAGCATCGAACATGCCGAGAGACCGTTCATCAACGTCTTCGTGGGATTGTGAAAGTAATATTGTTTCCCAAAAGGTGTTATCTGTGCATCGATCTCGGGGCCGTTGGAGAAATATTTCGATGTATAGTCTTTTGTGTTTGCGGTTGTAAAACGCACCCACAAATCCATATGGTGCACACGGTCGGCTAAGCTCGAGCTACGAGTTGTGTCGCGCGCGCCCGGCAATTGCATAAACAATGATATTTGTAGACGATTTCCATTTGCTTTTCCGAACAAAGAATATAAAACAATCAGCATCCGACATCGACATTGTGTGTTTGAATATACGTTGGGTCTGTCGTGGTCGCAATGATATGTATTCGCCGAGGCCTTTGCGAAACACACCGTTTGCTGTACACCACACAGCCACGCTGTTGGTATCCAATTTCAAGACCTAATGTGTGCGCGGAGGCATTTGCGATAGACCGTCCGACCGATCGACTGACAGCGACGGCCAGCAGTGAGCCAATAGGAGCGATGTTCACGAGATGGAATGGACCGAAAATGTTAAAGTGCACAACACCATCAACACCTCGATGAGCGATCATTCGGCATTCAACGTTCGAGGGGATATCTGAATTGGATTTGCGTTGCGGCGATAAATCCACACCGTTATTCGATATGAGTTATCCTGGTGGTTCGAATGGCATTCCACTAGAATTTTCATCATTCCGCATGCAACAACAACAATGAAAAGAAACACACCGAAAAGCCAATTCAAATCGATAAATAATTCAAAATGTGACGTACTTGCAAGGCACGCGATTGTGGTATTGTCGCCGTCGTCATTCATTTTTGCGACGGGGCCAAACCGATCTCCGATAGACCGTTTTTTTTTTCCAAATGTATGCAAATCACTCAGTTGACATGAATATATTGAAGCGATTCTTCGAACACGATCCGACCCGACCAGGCGACCGTCGAAAAATGACAAATATATTTTCGTGGGTTGCTTTTCAATGTGCCACTCATTGCATTGATTCTGATTTATGGCATTCTCAAAGTGTCAGTCAATTATCAAGCTTTGATGATATGCCGCCAATGAGCTTCCTGCTAGGAACTTCCGAATTGGGAAGCGGCACCATAGTCGGCCGTTCGAAAGGCTCTGGAACCCCCTTCGGATCACCTACCATCCAACCTCCCCTCCCCCTTACCTCCCAGCAAACTACAAGAAACGAAAAGGAAATGCAAACAAAATTTCATAACCACCTACGAATCGTTCGCGAATGAGCAATGATCCGTAATCGCCCAAAGCCAAATGAGCCAAAATGCAAACAAAAATGAAATGAAAAAGAGAGAAAAAAACACGTTGACAGCAGTCCAACAAGAATAACACAACATCACCACCACCACGATCAGATCAAATGGTGAATGCAAACGGCAAGCCAACATGAAAAACGAATCGAATAGCGAAAAAAAAAATGAAATGAAGGAAAGAAAAAGATGAAAACAAAATGATAGAGAAATCTTTGGGTGCTTTTATGTCAACTTTGCACACATAACATAATACCGAATGGCTGTGTCAAATAATTGATATCATTCAAGGCAGCACTGAGGCAATGAGCCGACTAGCCAGCGCCAACAGACAGCAGCAAAGACCAAGCCGCCGTGCTCCGCCGAGCTCCGCCGCCACATTTAAAAGGTATTGATACCGGCTTGGGTGCCCCACACACTCTCGTATCATCAACGTGCGCACCAGCTACTGGCATTTGAATTCTCAACTGGTCAGTTAGGCATACACACAAAATGCCGGCTGATCGACGGCGAGCGCTCCGACGAAATGGATACATTGAGTTTTTATGAATGCGTTTTAGCCATTTTCAAAAAATAAATGAAAACAAACTGCCCGCAAAGACACCAACACGACAATGAGCAATCAGATTTTCGCTTCGAATGGGAATCGCCAACCAGTCACATTGGTCAGACAACGATAGACGATAACTGGCGCTCGAATGTACACAACTCATATCAGGCCGATTCAATAATTCAACTTCATTTCAACCAAGCCGCCGAGCATATGGTGGCTCGTTGTATTGTCGCCGTTGATGTTGTTGTTGCTGCTGCATTGGTTGCCTATTATTCTTCTTATTATTATTATGATCAACGATTATTGGAACTTTATTCGTAATTTTTCGCTCCCAGTCTGTCTGTCTTTCTCTTTCTCTGTCTTTTCTCTCCCACGTCTCACTCACTCTCTTTCCGATTCATCTCGTCACAATTGCGAATGCATCTGCGATTCGCGCCATCCGAATGTGGTTGCCGAATTGAAATAAATACTCGAAGTGCGATTATTGGTTGACTTCGATGGTTTTTCCGGTTTCGCGAACGATTCGCGAACTATCATTTATAGCGGGCCACAGTTGAGATGGTTCGTTTTGAGTATTCGGAAGGGAATGGATTTCATATTCGCTCTTCTACCGGGCACCGTCGAAGTGCTCACATACCCTAGAAACTAGACCTGTTCGTAGCCATTCGTAGCCCTTCTTCCGATAGCCGCGCGTCGAAACCTCTTGCGAAGATTAATTTTGGCCGCAATTTCTTCTCACAGTAGGTGTGGGATTGTACGTCATTTCGAAGTAAGACCTCCTAGGCTTTCTTGGCCGCATAATAGGACTGCGGGTAAGCTCGATATGCTTCATCCAAACTGCGGACTGCCCATTTACTCATTGTCTCTAATTTTGTCTTTTTTTGTTCTCTTTTCTTTTCTTTTTTCAATTTCTCTCTCTCTCTCTTCCTTCTCTCTAGTTACGTCTTGGCCAAAGATTTAATTTGCATTTTGCCAGATGTTAATTGAGAATTTTTGTCGTGTTTCTACGGTTTGGAGACCGTTTCTCTTATTTATTCGAATTCTCCCAGCTGATGGAGCGCTAGAGTCAAATTCACATCCCAGTTGATGCAAGCCAATATCAAGTTCAACTCAGGATAATATAGTTCCTACTCAATTCGTCGTGATGTAGCATTCATTGATAACTTAGAAACTACACGCAATTGACAACAAACTCAAGGCAATTTTTGGAGGAACATCTGCTCAAATTTGCAAGTCAAATCGAATGCAAATCGACGGCAAATCGAGTGCAAATCGAATGCAAATCAAGTTGGATGCATAGAGATTTACCGCTGTTGCTGGCCCGGAAGAGTACGGATTACGAAATTGAACATAATGAAAATGTTTTAGAATGTCATTTTCTCGCGATTTAGCTTTGTTTCATTCGAAAAAAATATATGCCCTCCAACCTACGCCTTGAAGAATAATCCGGTTCGCTAGAGACCGGACCCGCTTCGGATCAACGAAATCCAGATCAACCGAATAAATCTTCTTTCATTTTTCAAATTCAGACGTTTAACGATGTTTCTAATGATAGTTCATTTTTTGAGAGGTTATTTTTGCTTGTACAAGCAAGAAAAACGTTTACTTGTTGCTCATCTTCCAGGCGCATCAAATTCAATATTTCAATCTATCGGTGTCTGGTTGTCGCACAAAATAGTCAATAATTTTTTTTTTCAAAAATCGAGTGGCTCCCACATGAGATTTGTTCTGAGTCTCGCATTGGTCAGCTGCATCCCTATCGTCTAACTGTGTCCGCTTTTTCCGGGCGAGCACTTGTCCGTCCGCTTTTTGGCGATGGCCATGTCATTCCGTAAGCCAGAGCAATTATCGAATCTTCCTTCCTGATCCTGATCCCAAACGATTGAATTTTTTTCTAGGTTTTTCTGTTGTAAAATATCAAGAAACTTGTTTTGTGGCCTTCAACTTCAAATTGCAAGGTCTTTTGGTCTCTTGGTGTGGCTTCAGGTTTCAGAATGCCCTGCTCAAGAGGTCTGGAGCAGCTACACAATTCGGCTTTCGAAAATATCAAGTCAATTTTCTTAAAATTCAAATTGTCCTCCAGTGCGCCAGTCGAGAGGATCGATGATAATGACACCGCCCGCGTAAGATGAGCGACTCAAACATCGAGCCAGCACTCAACACTCTTGTTGTACGCCACGAAAGGTAAAAACTTCCCACGAATCATTTTCAATATTTTTTCGAACTGTGAACTGAGTATTTTGAGAGGACGATTCAAATAAGTACTTCGGCTTGGATGGAAACGAAAATTTCCTAATGATTCTGGAGGAGCCAATATTTCGCTGGTACTTTTCAGCTTCTTTGTGACTACTTTGCCAAATCAAACTCCTTTCGTGTCACTTCTATGATTGGCTGAACTGTTACTTGGTGCGATCAACAGAGCTTCATGAATTTCTCGTTATTTCACATTCTTTTCTCGTGCGACGACTTATTTTCGAATGAAATCAGTTAGACCTGAAGGAGCTGAAAAGTGGCAGCGAAATATTGGCTTCTCCAAAATAATTAGGAAATTGTTATTCCCATCCAAGCCGAAGTACTCATTTAAATCGTAAATCGTCCTCTCAAAATCGAAATAACGACAATTCAAAATTGAGCAATAACTATGCGTAGAACTGATAGATATTCCTGGGAATGCATTGTGAGTCGTGAATCCTTTCGTTTCGAGGTTGACAAAAGAATTCACCACTCACCATGGGGTCCCAGAAATATGATTCAAAATCGCAAATCGGGTAATCGCCAATTCCAATAGGATCGAACTACATATTTTGCGGGCAATTCGAGTGCCATCGCCGTCGAATGTCGATTGGGATTGGGAGCTCCGATTGAGAAATGTGCTTGCGGTCGACGCTCATTTGATAGAAGCGTAATTATTGGGTCGCTTCACCATCGCTCCACCAGCACTTCAACAATTACCGCCGTTGAATCGAATCGTCAAATTGGTACGTTGCACGATCCAGCCGCTCCGATAATTTCCAGTGTAAGCTCCGACTGGATCACGATTTTTATTAACAACAACAATTTCAAACAACAACAAATAGATTTTTCTATTTAGCAAACGGCATGACTGCGTGAACGGTCCCGGTGCCAGCCAACGTAAAGGCCCGAAAACAATTGCAGTTTGCAATTTCATTTCGATCGCGCATTCATGAAATGAAACGGCGTTTGAAGCCAATTGGACTGAGGCAAGTTACGATCAACTTGACGCGATGGAGGTCATCGCTCCGCCGAAAGTGAATTTAGTTCAATTCGCGAATGGATTTTTACCGGATTACCAATTACCGGATCAGCATCAGCGATAAAGCCGCGCACCGTTTGCATCAGTCGCGACATTCGAATTAGTTTCGCGGAGCGTTTCGTATTCATAGCTCGCGCCCCGGCCTCGAGTCGATGTGACTGGCGCAGGCAGAGCATCGCATTGCAGAAAAGGCAGATGCAATAATTGGATTGAATCGAGTTTTCAATTCGCCAAATCATGAGCGCACCGTGGCAGCGAGAACGAGCGAATGAGATGAACGGTTGTGCGGTGCAAGCATACAAAAACAAAATGCATAAAAATTGAACATTTTTCTGTTCGTTTGGCGCGATTCAAGATGCGTTTCGTTGTTACGGATGCAATCCAGAACGGGCAAAAAGGCAACGCGTTTCTTGCTCTCTTTTTTCCGTTTTGTCTTTTTCTTTCTTTTCTTTCATTTTCAATGGATTTCTGATGCGCTTTTTGATTCGACTCCGTCGAATCGGCTGATTGGTCGACGCTGATGGAAATGGTATTGTCTTGGATGCCTCGCGAGCAGATTCTCCATTATGTATACTCGCGATTATTCCAACGGGGCCGGAATTATTATTTAGTTTTGCTTTCGTTTCGCGTATTTTTTACGTCGACGCTTTTTGTTTAAATTGCGAATCGTCGC
This sequence comes from Lestremia cinerea, assembly GCA_027564135.1. Taxonomy (NCBI): domain Eukaryota; kingdom Metazoa; phylum Arthropoda; class Insecta; order Diptera; family Cecidomyiidae; genus Lestremia; species Lestremia cinerea. Next base: position 12,808 of record JANSTV010103713.1, read on the forward strand.
GATCCGATAGCACTGCGGTTGGTTCTTTCGTCCAGTTGTTTTTCTTCTTCTTGCGAGACGGCTGGTTCACTGCCGAGTCAGACAGCCATTCGGCATTCGGACGGCACTCGCATTTTTTTCTTTTTTTTCTCCATTATTTTCCATTTTTTCATTCTCCTGCTCGTTTTGGCATTGCGATCGTATCGAACATTTTTCGCTTGTTGTTCATTTGCTTTGCTTCGGCCGCGGTGACATTGAGAATTCTACGCGACGACGATCGTGCTCTATCGCGAAACGGAACGGTTGATGCCCCAAAAACGATGCAAACATGTAAGGAATAAAAAAAAATGCGCGAATTCTTCTTCTTCTCGCCGATTCAACGTGGATTCGAGCATGAATCTTTGCGAGAAGTTGAAATGAATCGAACGGACGAGCGGACGAGCGGACGAGCGGACGAGCGGACGAGCGGACGAGCGGACGAGCGGACGAGCGGACGAGCGGACGAGCGGAC
>JANSTV010103824.1:0-19459 GCA_027564135.1 Lestremia cinerea
ATGTTTTCAATATGTGAACAAACTGTTCGGACAGCGGCTAATTCCTTCTTGGCACCAAACCATTTCTCAACCTTCAGTTTGCGCTTCGACACCATATGAATGTCCAAAGCCAAATGTTTGAAGTTTCGCTTCAAAACACCACGGGGTCCCTTGATGGTGACGACACGTGATTTGACGGTGGCTTCGATTCCGCGTGGAATAACCACACATTGGTTGGCGTTGATTTGTCTCATTTTGCCTCTAAACGAATCAAGGAAGAAGTTGATGTTAGTCAATGTTGGACATAACCTCTCTGCCGCAGTCAACTGCGGCAATGGCCTGCACCGACAACCAAACACAATCGAAATTCTTTTATGAAAATGAACCGTTTTGTAAATGTTTTATTGAATCACACGCGATCTTGCCCCATTCTCCGGGCTCTCATCGATTTGCTCCGCAAATTCTCAACGCAATCGCATCGAAATGCTTTGGATTTTGTTTTGGGCAAATCCCATCGGCCGAACTGTCAACACAGGCGACACAGTGAATTTATTTTTCGATTTTTAGCGTAATTTTCGCGGAAATTTGCAAAACTGAAATTTCGTGGCACATTTACAACATTCGGTTCATCCATAATTACCAGAATTTGGAAATAATTTCGATTATTTTCGGTCGATGATTTGAAAATTTTTTCACGAATATTCACTCGACACTTACACGTTAGTCGCAGTCTAAACGGAAAGAGAAAGAAAGGCACAAATAAAAATGGCGTTATGTCAAATGCGGTCTCGAAGCGAATTTCGGGTGCGTTCCGATGGCGGCTCCGGTATATTTTGACATTGCGTTAGGTGACGGTTACACGCAATGTTCGTTGCTCGCCGTCAACGAATGTTTTCTACTAGAATTTTGATTTTGCTCAGCAAATAGTCGCCTTTCGCGAATTTTTAATGAAAATTTTGGAAAAATAATTCCAAAAATCGATTTTCAACGAATTTCAAGAGAAAAATTCAAACTCATCGCAAAGACGCCAGCAAACAAGCAGAGGGTGCGTTCGCGCTGTCGCTTCACGAAAATATCCCATTGAATGCGAGCGATTTGAATGACAGTCGGTGCAACTTCGATTTTTGACAAACAAATCGCCAATTCCACAATCAAATTAGATGAGAATCGAATTAACCAAACAAAAGGTGCACGCGTAGCAAAATTCAACCGAAATTCTCGACCGAAAATCAATCCACAAACACTGAAGATGGAAGAGTCCACGTCACAGCTCGAAATCGAAGTCAACCAAGATGAATTGATAATGCAACAACAGCGACAGATCGAAAAAGAAGTGAGTACGACGAACGGACAACAGTTTGCGGCAATGCGATGGTCGTTTGTGCGGCTCTAGGACGATATCGGGTCACCGTATTGCCGGTAATCGCCCCGGCACCAATTCACGATGCTGATGTTTTCTCCTCAACAGATTTGCGAGACGACACCATTTGTGAGCGACTTGCAGCCCCTGTCGGTTCTGGAGAACGAATACACCTTCGACACCGTCTACAAATCAAAGCTGCAGGACTTGCAGACGAAATACCATTCGATTAGACGAACCCGCCCCGACGGCAATTGCTTCTTTCGAGCATTCGCTTACGGTTATTTGGAGTATCTGGTCAAAAACAAAGACGATTATGAGTCATTCAAGAATATGGCGCTGGAATCGAAAGAGCGTTTGGTCAAATTAGGTTTTCCGCAATTCACACTCGAGGATTTCCACGATACCTTCATGGGTGTGGTGGAAAGGTGCGGTCCGTCGGATAACCAGGAGGAGACCCTGTGCGAAATGCACAAACTCTTCAACGAGCAAGGCCATTCCGACTACGTGGTCGTCTATTTGCGTCTCATCACATCGGGCCATTTGCAAGAAGGTGCCGATTTCTATCAGAACTTTATCGATGGCAATTGCACAATGGAGGAGTTCCGCCATCAGGAAGTGGAGCCCATGTACAAAGAGAGCGACCACATTCACATCATTGGTAATTTAGAGACGCCGTCCACCCATTTCTGAAGCGTACTCACCTTCCCTTTTGTTTTCAGCCATCTGTTCTGCTCTGAATGTCGGCGTTCGTGTAGAGTACATGGACCGCGGTGAGGGCGGCCAAGTGAAAGCACATGATTTCCCAGAAGGTTCAGAGCCAAAGGTTTATTTACTATACAAGCCCGGACATTACGACATTTTGTATCCAAATTAAGGAATTCACTCATTCTCTTTTCATTATAAATAAATTGAATTACCGGTTTGGAGTTCGATGCATGTCGGCTCTGAATTCATTTTTGCACAAACGTGATATTTGATTTGTGGAGCGCCTTCCTGTGAAGGCATTTGGGAGGCCTTGCCCAGGAATAACCCACCAATCCAATGCACCTGCCACCTGAAGCCTTCAAGTAGACACTTCTCAGTCCTTTCACTGTCAATCTCAGACAACCGGTCACTCATTTCGAACTGCTGCGGAATGTACGGTAATACATACCTTTGCCACGACAAAAATCCACACCGCTACTCGCCTGTTGACAATGAAAACCGCCAGCGGAATGGCAGTGAAACCGAACGATTATCCTGACGCCGCGTAAATTGACATAAATTAATTAGCTCGCCAGTTAATTGAGTGACAGTCTCTACTGGAGCCCACAACCGTCACCTCTCAACGGCCCACCAAATCGCATTAACGCATAACTTTGACCGCCAACCCGATCACGGTGCACTGTGCTCGGCGTAATCAGTGGCCGGGCGAAAAGTGAATGGCACTGCGCTTCGGACGACAACGAAGCAGAGCAGAATTTTCTCATTCTCTTTTTCGTGCGAGCCGGCTTGCCGCTGGGAACATTCAAATCGGAGATTAATCACCGTTGATGGGCTTATGTCTGATTTACTCGTTTCTTTCTTTCCAGTCGCCTTTTCTCCCTCTCGCCACAACCATCGACACAACAAGGGCATTACGCATGAGTTTTTGGGCTGGGCCAATCCATTGCGATTTCATTTGCAAATAAATCGAACGGTCGCCGATGGATGTAAAAGTAATTTTCAATCCATTAATTGCACATTATCAGACCGATTGTTGTTGTTCTCAACACGCCACTTTCGTAGCTTTTGTTATTTTTGGAAGTTTATTCCATTCAATTTGATGCTTGTTGTTGTTGCTGCTGTTTGTCTCGTCTGGCAACAGTCATCATCCGCTGCATTGTTATTGTTATTTGTGTTGTTGTTGTGGTTGTGTTGTTGTTGGTTCCATGCGATGTCAAAAGCAAAAACAAAAGTTTAAAAATACGTATTTTTTTCTCTTGATTCATGCTTGTTTGTCTCGCGGAAACAGTATTTAACGAGCGTGATCTAGTAATTTCGCAATTCACGACCATTTTGGCCGAAAACAAGGAGAAAAATAAAAAGAACTTTATTGCATTTCGTTCTTTGAGCAGAACCGAAAGTTCAGACCAGACTAGACCACGTCACATTCGAAAGTGTTTGTATTTGTTTTCGATTCGAGAAAACACTTGTCGATTCAGGATTGACGAAAGAGACAGCGCAATTTGTTCGGTGCAGTTCACGAAGTTCAAACGATTGTTTGCCGAAAATCATTACCAAATTTTCTGAAAGTCAGCGACCATCATGTTATCATCTGTTCCAGCTGCAGAATTTTGAAAAATTTTGTTTTTCCCAGTTGTTTTTACAGTTTGGAAACAGTCGGCTCCGAGAGGATCGGAACATGAGAGCGATTCCCTTTGTGGACTCTAGCAACCTGCGCCAAACGAGGGAGAACGGGAGAGAGCGAGAGAGATAGAGAGAGAGGGAGAGAGAGGGAGAGAGAGAGCGATAGACAGCGAAAGAGCGTGATAGTGAGCGAGAGAGAGCGATAGAGAGCGAGAGAGAGCGAGAGAGAGATAGAGAGCGATAGAGAGCCTGAGAGAGAGCCATAGAGAGCGAGAGAGAGCGAGAGAGAGAGCGAGAGAGAGCGAGAGAGAGAGAGCGATAGAGAGCTAAAGATAGCGATAGAGAGCTAAAGAGAGGGATAGAGAGCTAAAGAGAGCGATAGAGAGCTAAAGAGAGCGATAGAGAGCTAAAGATAGCGAAAGAGAGAGAGAACGAGAGAGCGAGAGAGAGCGATAGAGAGCGATAGAGAGCGAGAGAGAGAAGAGAGAGCACGAGAGAGCACGAAAGAGAACAAAGAGGCGCTCGAGAGAGAGAGAGAGAGAGTGAGATGAAGAGTGAGAGTGAACGTGATAACAATCATGCGGTTGTTGTTGTGAGTTTTGCAGCGAAAGAAACAATCGTCCGATATCGACAACAATCAAAACAAGAACGTTTCAGTAAGGCAAGTTCAAACAAAAGCGTTTTTTATTGCTTCATTTCGGAGCACCACCAGAGCAACACGAGCATCGTCAACAACTGTTGTTGGCAGCATCGCGTGTGCTTTCGATTTGTTGTGAACTGAATCCAAACTCAAACTGAACGTCATATGCAAATCAACGGCTTTTACCTCACAAGTCTGAGCGATTGAAAACATTGTCGTCTTCATTCCGGTCGTCGTCGTTGCCGTCGTCGTCACCATCCGTACACACAATCGTGTCTACAATATTATCAAAGCGCTGACATCGAAACTTGATATAGTATTATTATTATTGTTATTCTTTTCGAATTGCCATTAACATTTTGTTGTGCGCGCGCGAGGCGATAGTCGTCAATGAGCGAGAGAACGGGCCAGGCCATTCGACACACACAATTTCACATGGTGGTTGCGCACCGCGATTAGTCTGCTCGCAGCGGTCGTTCTGCTATGATTGGTTTAAATTGTTGGGATTATCAACGGAATTGAATAAAGTTGTCACAGTGCGATATTGTGCGTTCGAGTGAACGGCATCGAAATTCGGTGATTGGCTTTCGATTGCGATCTCCGTCTGTTTGTTGTTTTTTTTTCCTTGCTTTCTTGCCACAGGCGAGCATCACTTCGGGGTGTTGATTGAATTCCCCTGAATTTGTTCGTGTCCTCTTCGAAATCGACAACGATCAACCAGTGTTGCTGGAAATTCAAAATCGACGGTTGTTGTTTTCGTGCGATGTGCGGTTAAGTGATAAGAACCAACGCAAATGCTGTCGCCTTAACTGAAAACCGTTTTTTTTGCCTCATTTTGTTCTCATCGCGAGTTTTATTATTATTAATTTTTGTTTTTGTATTCGACGATGCGCGTGGATTGGCAATCGACATCGTAATTGAATGCGAACAAAAACGTGATTCGAAATCAGCATTTTCGGTGGAATTTTATTTGTTTTTTTTTTTAAATTCGCATTTTTCTGAATTGAACGGTCAATTCGACTGTTGTGGTTTTGCCATTTTCGGAAACGAACGGCATTTTACGAATGTGCGCGAAAGGAAAGTGTGCGACTTTGAACAGCAGTGATTTCGATTTCATTCAATTGAATTCTCATTCGGATGTCAAGCAATGCCAAAACAACCGAGTGAATGTTGAAAATCCGTTAAATTAAATGACGTTTAATTGAGCAAAGTGTTTTTTAATCAATTTATGGTTTTTCGCAATGACTAAACGATCGAGAGCGGTCGTGATTGTGGGCCAGCCAATATGATGAGATATTCACGTTTGTTTGGTGCAAAACAACAGAGTTCTAGGTGATTCTCATCAAGCGGTCGAGCATGCGAGAATTATCACACGTAAGTCTGAGTTATTGCGTGCATGAATGGTGGAGAAATCCCAAAGAGCCGCCAAGGAATGTCCAAGTGCCCTTTTGAACGTGTCATTCCCAATTCGCTCCCACTTAATTGGAGCTCGCGTATTTCCACAGTCGATCAATTGCCCAATCCTTGCGATTCCACAACACGATCGTCGCGCAAAAACAATCGATCGTAGCGCTTGTGTGTTTTAACAAGTGTCATCGCAGCACGAGAGTTTGTTACTGAAGCGATTGTGAGCGCGAATGCGAGACGGAGAAACATAAACACGCACACAGAACCAACACGATGGTCCAGTGCGACGCAGCTCATCGGCGGCTCAATCAGTCGGCCTGTCACTCGGTTATCATCTCAATTTCATGTCTGTTTGATTAATTGCTCGTCGATCGAGACGATAATTGGTCGATCAGTCGCTTTGCTCTTGTTCAATTAACGATTGCTGTCTCACGAAACGCGAAACACCTGTTTCACATCGATTCGGTGTCGTTTGCGTTCACAACAGCCAACTGATGGCCGCCGCACAACACGAGAATCATAAAGACTTTGACTTTATCGGCTTTGCCGACATCGCTGTAGGTGCTTCGAGCTGGCGGACTCGCCTTAATTAGGGTAATTCCCCGATGACATTTCGCTTTAAGCAGGAAGTACTCAACTCTTTTGCTTTCGGTTCCGTGATCCGTGAAATCGGTCAACATCATCGACGGCAATACCCGATCGGTCATAAATTGCGCAAGAAATCCACGCGAAAATGTCAAAACAATTTTTCAATTGTATGTTTTATGGCGGGCGGGTCAATAAATCAATGGCTTTGTCAGAGCGTCCCAATCGATTCTTCCATCGTCAAATCTCCTCGTGGCCGAGACACCGTACTCGAGACACACTCCTGCATTGATGAACTTTAGCGCTTGTTGGCGGGCGAAAATCAGATATTTTGTTTATCGTCCAAATGACTAAGCAGCGTGTGATAAGCGGGCCACTTTGAAAATAGTCTGTGCGAAACACGCACGCAACAATCTCCACCAGCAATTACACCGAAATTTATTGACACTTGGAATGCAAAGCAAACAAACATCCACCGAACCACCGAAACGTAATAATTCGCTTGGAATCTCCGACGAGTGAATTTTATCAGACCGACAAACGGCATTGGGCATTGGCCATTTCGCCAAATTATTCTATTTTTTTCAATAATTCATTTCGGGCTGTTGATTTCGTTGGTAATTTGTGTTTTGCCGTTCATCATCGACTGTAGCTCGTGAATTGACGACGAACGACGAAGACACCACAACACCGACCCACTCACAATGAAGTACTGATTCACATTTTTCGGTCTAATTCTTTAATCAAAATAGCTGGCTCGAATATTCGGAGAATATTTTTAATTTTTTCGCGCCGTTCGATCGTAATTGACAAGGTCAACTGGCCGTCAATTGGGCATGAAGTTGCGGAGGATTTGCGACTCTAACGCTTCCCGGCTGAACCCGCCGAACCAGACGAACACCTCACAGGCATTTTCATTTCCGACCCAGTTCGCCTCTCCTCACCCAAACGACAAGCTCTCATTCGCGTCCGCCTCGACCGTCCAACGATCAAACCAATAACTCTTCCGGACGCTGCAAGTCAATCCGGTTGTTTTGCCTTCCATTGTTATGATTGTTTGGCACTTGGTTTCGCAAACATTCTCGTCCAATTGGCCGAAAAAAACGAAATGAAAAGCGGAATCAAAACTGAAGAAAAAGAAAACAAAACTATAATTAGACGAGTGCGACGCACACACGTGCGTTTGAATTTCGTGTGAGCGTATGCTTTATAGTTTCGAAAATAAACTTTGGCTTTTTATTTATTGTTGTGACTCGACGCCAATCACGCGAAATGCGTTCTGCTTTCTCGCTTTTGATATCATGCGAATCGCTTCATCGGCGCTGCTTGGATTAGGCCAAGTGGCATTTGAGCGTCACATGCTGGCCATAATTATTCCGTTTTATCGTTGACAAACGTCTGTTGCGGCCGTCGTGTGATCTTATCGGAGCGTTGACAACGGTTCGCGACCAACTCCACGACCGACCACACAGAACGATCGATGTCATTTTGCACACCCCCTGGGCTCAACGATGACGCGACAATGTGCTCTTTGCGTTTTTCCGTCCAGCCACAGTCACCGCGCTGCGGACTCAACGAAATAGATAAGTGAGGGCTTTCTATTTGCCAACAAACGACAAAACAAACACGATAATATTTGGTCTTTGTTTTGTTTTCGGTGGTTTTGTTGTTGTTGTTGTTGTTTTTTGATAACAAATATGCAAAAGGGAATTATCAAATGCCCGTGGCCGCGAATCAAACCAGTTTAAGACGTAATTTTACTCAATTGCCGAATACGAAACCAATTTCGAGAAATTCTCACAAACGACGCATTTGATAAAAAGAAGAAAAATGAAATTGAATGGCAATTTTATGGGTCGATTGAGCCCGATTGACTGCGCATTTACCGCTATGCATCGAATGAGTCGTGAAAATCGGCCGTTTTCTGAAGACTCCGCTTCGCTCTTTGATCCAATCAGAATGAAACCATTGTGATGTTTGAGCGGGCGAAATCGTCTTGAGAGTGGCACTGATGCGGTCAGCAGACACGCACAATTGCGCCACAACGAAAGCTGATTGCCATGGTCACGGGCGATCCACGGGTGACGTACGTTTATTGTGTTCACCATTTATTACATAATTGGTGTGTACTGCGATAAATCAACTCGTGCCAAAACGTCATTTAAATCGATTCCGGTGCCTTGTCTTTGCCTTGTCGCTGTCGTCTGCCAAACCATCGCATTGCTCATGCACATAAAATCCATATCAAATTCCCTGTCTCTTGCTTCGCATTTCGTTTGACATTTCGAGCACACAATTCGCCATCGGAGATAATTCGTCTGCACTGTCATTAATTCAATTAATCGACTGGCAGCCGATGACAGCACGACATCGTCGAGAGACTGAATCGTCTGGGAATCATCTTGTTGTTGTTTATCGATTGCGAGAGATGCATCGAAACGACATTGTGTTTGAGCCTCTCGTGACAATTCCACGTCAAACAATTGCGGTGTGGCTAGTCTGGTCTGTTTTGGAATGTCGACGCCGGGCCAGACGAGAAAGCGTAAACAAAATGGTAAATTCCAAGTTCAAGTTCGGCGCTTTTGTCATCCACCGATGACGTCATACAACTGACGGAGGTAAAGGTTTAACGACCAGAATAGCGGTTCAGTCAGCGCATCCGGCCGGGAAATCGTGAGGAATGAGCTTCCGAAAGTCTGACAAGTCACTTTTCGGCAAGGTCACCATCGGCTGTCAGATGCCGTCTCTTGAACTTGGATTCGACGAACCGAAGGATTCGTTGAATCAACATCCACGGTCAACGTGCGATATCGTCGAGTGATGGCGATCGTTATCACTCGACGAGGCGATTTCACTATGAAAACGATTGCAATCGCCTAACCCCGGATGCACCCCAAGACGAAGTCAGCGGAGATGATTAAATATTGAATTCGAAATCGTGTGTCGATTGATTGACGACACAGCACAGCGATAGAGCAACGGGGGCAGTTGACTCGACATTTGGCTTTCGCTTCGAACGGAGAGCGAAAAACACATTTTGGAATTACGCATCGCCCATTCGAATTTGCGTCGATGTCATCATTCGGTTCAACGACGCGCTCGATAACGCCCGTGATTCACCAGGTCCAATTGCCAGCGGGGCGACGAGCCGAAAACACGTTCCTCGGCCATCGGCCACTTGCGCAACCATCTCTCGCGTGAACTTCGCACAGACTGTTCGGCTCCTGCATGCAAATCACCCTCCACCATATTCGGACCGTTGCCAGTGCCGTCGTCCTCGACCTCGTCCTCGTCACCGTCATCGATGCTTCGTCAAATTGATTTCACATTATTTTCGCATATCGATTTGTTTTAATGTTATTTATTCTCAAAATAATATGTTAATGAATGACATCATGAACACCTAGCATACGATGGGCCCTCTTTCTATCGTCGACGTCGCAAGACGTTTGGAATTTTTTGTTTTTTGATTTTCTCTGTCGTTTTCAGTGAGTTTACGATGTTTTCGGGTAGATTTTGACCTGCGATTGGATCGGAATGGCGGAAGAGCTGTTCAGCACCCATCTGCGCAGACTCGTTCGCTCCAATCTCAAAACCACCAAAACGATCGTCAACGAACGAGGACGAATTCACGCGAAACGACCGTCCAATAATCATAAATTAAAAATATTCGTTTTCATGCAAATCAACTGGCTGTTTCATTCATGCCGGAGTCATTTATGCTCGGCCAACGAGACCATTAGCCAAACGCTCTCACGCTCATCGAACAAAACGGCAAATGACAAACGACAAAACAGCTTCAACGACAACGAAAAATTCCGCATGATCGGAATAAATGAACGACGCGAGCGGGCGCGCGCGCGCCAGCGCTCTTGCTGCTGACCGGTCTTGTTGTGTGCTTTTTAATCGGTCAAACTGATAGTCGAACAACAAACCGAAAATCGATGATGAGATAATGCTCACGGGCGACTTTCGGCCGTTTCTAGCATCATTCAACGGATTTCAAAAGAACAAGTGTTGCGAATTCTGATGCGCTCCCGACCGATCGGTGTCAACATGATTTTTGCTTCTTCAGGTTTTTTTTGTCGATTTGGTTTGGTTTGGTTCTTGTTCGACCGTCAATTTGTTTTGTCAATCGAAAACAAAAAAGCGGAAAACAAAATTCCAAAAATGTCGTCGCATACACACGCGTCCAACCGAATGCGGTCGTCACATATGCGAACGCAAATTATTCTGTCAATTCAATAAAAATATAAACAAAATCATCATTTGATAGTTTGATCGCAAATTATTTGCGTTTAAATTACGAATATGGCCACAGCGTTTTTAATGCGCGCATGCGCGTTAGCCATATTGTTGTTTGGTGGTACGATCATTTTGGGAAAATTTTCGAAGGTTTTTGTTGTTGTTTGCTCGAACATTTTTTGAATTATTTCGAATTAAATGTCATTTGTAAGCGATGGCTTGTCTAAGACTCGGCCAGAGGTGGCTCGGGAATCGATCGATGAGGATTGGGCCCCTTGGCCCAAGGACGCGACGAGATCATCGAGTCAATTGGCTGCAACTCTGACAGGCGATTTCTCATCGGATCTGCGCATCAATCTCTGTGTTTTGATCGCAACGAAGTGGAAAATCCGCTCATGATTATTATGCTAATCGATCTTCGTTTCCAGTCAAAATTGTCGCGAGCATTGTAGGAACATTGTCAACGAAGCGACGATCAAGCTCATTTCGAAAACAAATGATCGCTAAATTTGAATTTGATCTCATCGTGAATATGTGATCGTTGACAAAGTGAAGCGGCTGTTGCAAGTTTGTTTGGGTATTCTGTCAAGTTCAATGGTTTTTGCCTAAGCGAAGGTGGGCTTTCGGTCACCAGCGTCATCATCGTCGTCGTCGACTGATGAAGCTGCAACTGAATGCATCGCAAGCGTATTCTACGAAAATTATGATCGCGATCGAGTCTAGAATTTCGAAACGTCTCGTCTCGACGATTCCATTTGAATCTTTCTCTCGTCGCAATTCGACGCTAGTCCGCATGCCATCTCTTTTTCGGCACAGCACAATTACCAACTTTGTAGAATGTAGTTGCTTGCTGTTTACGTTACTCTCGCGGAGCTGTTTCACAATTTTATTTTCGCAAACAATAAAACTGATCGTCAGCGAATTTGCTGGTGTTTTTTTCTTTGGCCTCGCCAAATTCCGTATCGCTGCTGTTAATTAACCGCAAAGAAAGAAAATTTCAACACCGGCGAAGCCATTTGACACTCGCTGAGGCCGGTGTGTTGTGAATTGTTTTGAAAACAACCCGACATTCCTGGACTGAATCGAATAACAGCGACGTTCTGCTTGTCGATTGATCGCTGAGGGCGATTGGACATTGATTAGTTAATGGGCGTTTCAAGGCCGTCAAGGCTTCGTTGGAAACCCATCAAGCGGGTAGGAATCCACTGTCAAGTGTGAAACCGCAAATTTAGACATAATCAAAATCGCGCAAAACCACAACAAATTCCATCATTTTCTTTTCCATTTGTTTCAGATGACATCATCCGCAGCGAGATAAAAGCAAACATCGAAAAAATTTAAACTAGAAATTATTTTGGGCGATAAACGAAAATTCGTAATTTTTGCTTTTATTTTTTGCTCTTTTTTCGCAAACGACGAAGACAAATAAACCATAAACAAAATAGCCAAAAAAACACAAAAAAAAAGAGAAAAAACAGCAAAGCAAACGCTGATCCTCCTGAAATACCAAAACAATAAACTTGAATATGATTGTTCAACCGAAAATATCGTCGGCTCTTATCATCGCAGCAATATTATTAAATGGCGTTCCATCTTCTATCAGCGAACTGACGAGCAATTATGATTTTCAATGTTTGCCGCGGAATCGTAAGTAGAAATTTTGTATTTTCGGTCAAAGCAAACGGTGAAAGAAGTCGGAGAGGAAAATGCCATTCCAAATCTTATCGTTTCAATTCACACATTCGCAACTGTTGATTGGGCCACGTACATTGTTGCGGGGTTTGTAGGGTCAAGTGGAGGCGATGATGACATTGCAAGTCTGTTGATGATCGGCCAGAGTCTTACAGATCTCTGGGCTGCATCACCTTCGAGGAATCCCTTGGCCAGCAATTGAACGTCATTGCGAGATTCCTTAGCGGATTTTGACCGATCGCCAATCACAGTCTGGCCCCTCAAATGAATCATCTATGTTAATCGCCTTATAAATAGACCATTAATTCGGCAGGCAATCACCATAAACGGCACATCTGTTGAATGTAATCATTGCCTTGCTATCAAATCATCTAAGTATGTTATCAATTAGTCGGTCCCGAATGTATGTGTGCTGTGCATAGGCGATACGGTGTTCAATTAAAAATAGCTGCGGTCGAAATTTTTTCGTGTTTTTTTTTTCTCCTCATTTTTTTCCGAAGAAATTCATTTGAATTATTCCACAACGATTGCGGACAAACAAATGAACGATGTGTTTACAGTTGTCGAATTGGCTGAAGCCGTGCGAATTTTATCAAAATATTGATGTTTTATTGATTGTTCTATTCAGCACGAAAAGCAAATTAACGTCATGTTTCGTTGTCGGCCGTTATCGCGGGGCCCATCGTGCGATACGATTGGGAAATTCTTTTGGGGGGGAATGTTAATGAACTCATACATTGTCAGCGGTGACGTATTATTGTGATGGATTTTATTTCGGGGGGAATTTCGTTTTCTTGCAGCCCATTTGCGTCCTCGATACACGTCCGGCCAGGACGATCTCATCATTCAGACGTCCAACAATGTGTTCCATCAGGTGATTTCGCGGATATTCGCCATTTACTTGCGGGAGGTGCTCGGCTATCAGCATGTGATGTTGCAGGAGAATGATTTCCCCTCGTCCGACACGGAAATGATCAAGTTGTTTCGCACGTTGGAGAATATCGTGCAGTAAGTGTTGGGCAAGTGACGTTTTGGTGAAGTGATTGCGAACGGTGTCTCATTTCTTCCGTAGAACAAAGCAACAGATTGTAAATTTGGGCGTTTGGATGCCGAGTGACTATCATGTGCCTCCGCCGGATATCGAAATGGGAGGTCGATTGACCAAAGGTCGGTTCGGATGGTTTATCCCTAAGCGGTTGATCAACAAGGGAGATCTGCCTCTGATGAATCCGTATACGATTTTCCAGGATCCCCAAAGTCCGATTCACCAGCAGTTTGTCATCGATACGGCGATTTTGAGTCAAATCTCACGATTGGCTGAGTGAGTTTGCCCCGAGTCTGAGGCTGATGCAGCAATTACATTCGATTTTCTTTCAGCCCGGACTGTGCCGAGTGTAAAAATGGTCTTTTCGTCCCGGAGCACTGCAGTCGCGAGCCAATGAAGTGCGCCACACTGCTGTCGGCCAACTACCGCGACACATCATTCGTGATGGATCACATCAACGAGCTGAAGCTGCATGTGAAAGTGCTTTGGCTGGGCGACAATCTGAAACCCGTCGTGAATCACTTGCTGCACGAGCTCGATGCCAAACGTACCGAGAGTTTCGTAGGCAATCGAAAGAAGTTCGTCGTGTTGCATTGGACACCTTCGGAAATCATAGACACCGACATCGCGTACGAACAAGTCACAATGCCGCGTTGTGAGGACATGAAAAGCAGCACGGAAACGCTCTGCAAGTACGAATTGACGCCCATTCTCAAATACTTCTCTGATCAAGTCAGACAAATCCCGCTCATCTACTTGTCCGTGCTCGAATTCAACTTCGATGCGGAAAACCAGCAGTTCATTTTCAATTTGTACAACAATCTGACGGAGAATGCTTTCTCGGAGAGCGTCAACGATGTGGCGCGACTCGACTTGAGAGGGCTGATGCAGCGAAATTATGAGAACTTTCAAAATGATCGCGAAACTTCGCAGCAGATTTACAATCGAATTGCGTGCGAGTGGATGCGCAATCATCCGACGACCTACAAGAAATGGAACAAAGAGGAAGGCAAGGAGCAGATCTCGATTGGGGGGATATTTCCCATCAGCCGGAATATGGTGGGGTACAAAGGTTAGTATGTCGAGGTGGCGGATGAGTTGTCACCTCTAACCTCTTTCGTTTCTCTCCGATGATAGGTTTGCGAGAGGCTGTGACGATGGCTGAGGAGGCGATCAACGCAAATTCCAGCATCCTGAGCGATTTCCGGCTGACTGTTTTGACAGCCGATGGTCAGTGCCGATCAGACATCGTTATGAAGTCCTTCATCAACTACTACATGCGACCGGATCAGGTGCTGGGCGTCCTGGGACCGGCGTGCAGTGAAACCGTGGAGCCAATAGCTGGTAAGTAATTCCACCAATCAGTTGAATCATCGTCGACCGTCTTTCGTGGGTCGTAATCGCGTGGAAATAATGCGATGGCAGCCCATAACGTCACCACATTGTCACACACCAGTCGGAATGGTGTTACATAAACAAGCGATTATCGCGGTCGATTCGCGCCACAAGTTTATTAATAGATTTAGCGAAAGTCCGTGGCAAGAGGAATGAAAGACCCCTAAATCAGTGCGGTGACTTCAACCGTCACATCATCGCCAATATTCCACCGACGGCCGACCACCTGAGTCTTTCAGTCGACGCTTTCCCTCTCCAGTTGCGGCGATTCACACATTTTTCACATCATTTGTTCGCCTTTCCACTGCAATCGAAATGAAAAATGATGCTAATGATCGTTTACCGAATGAATTATTGCAAATAAAATAATCCGAAAATAAACTGTTCGCACCGGTGCGGTGCTGAACGTCCGCCGTCGAACGTAGCGCGACATTTTCGTTCATTTTGATTTTTCAACGTCATCTTGTCTTTTACTTTTTTTTTTTTAATTTTATTATTCATTTATTTGCACAAATGATGGAAATAAATTTTGTGGAAATTGCATGGCGAAAGGAAAAGAGACAATTCAAGAATTGCGGTGAAGAAAACGACGACGAGGAGCGTCTATCACAGAGACAACGGTGATGAGAACCACCAAACTGACGAGAAATCGAAGAAGAATCGTACACTGTGCTAACGCTCTCCGTCTGCCCCATTATTTGCTCAAGCTATTCGCGAAAAGAGGTAAATGACAAAACAAAATACACAACACAATTTTTTCGTTGTTTTGATGACCTTGAAATTTGCAAAGCAAAGAAAACAAAACGAAGAAAAAAAAAAAACGCGAAAAAGAAACGATAAAAAGAAGAGCCGAAGAAGAGGAAAGAAAGAAAAAGCATTCTTTTCTGTCGGTTTGTTTATTTGCGAATGTGTCGTTAAAAATAAAAATTATAATTCGAATTCGAATACACAAAGTGTCGTTTGCCGTACGGTTTATTGATGGTCGCGGAATGGGGTCTCCGGCTCCGAATGAGGTGACTGCAATTATCTTGCACTTTGGCCCACGGTATGGCATTTGCGTTGGGATGATCTTGTGCGGAGGATCACCGGCCGTTGATTTCCGCAGCTTCTCCCCCGCACCCCGTTCGAAATGACACAATGACACACTCATAACGCCCGGCTGGTCCACTCGATAATCACGGTCGTTTCATTTGCAGGCGTTTCAAAGCATTTCCGCATGGCTGTGATCTCATACTCTGCTGAAGGAGCGTCGTTTATGGATCGCGAGAAATATCCGTATTTCTTCCGGACGATCGGTGAGAATCGTCAGTACGAGCACGTCTACATTCGGCTGTTGCAGAAGATGAACTGGCGTCGGGTGGCTGCCTTGACCGAAGATGGTCAGAAGCACACGGAGTATCTGTCCCACATGGATGCGATGCTGAAGGAGAATGGCCTCGAATTGATCACAAACAAGAAATACCCGCGCGAGCTCACCCCCAACCGGATGAATCGGGTAAGTCGCCCAGCCAATTCCCGATTGAACGATGCTAATGCGGTGCTTGCCTCCATCCGCGCAGGTACTCATGGATTTGAAGCGGAAAAACGCCAACATCATAATCGCCGACATAAACGGTGAACATGCGCCGATAGTGCTGTGTGAAGCGTACAAATTGAAGGTGAGTTGGAAGATATCTTGTTGAATTTGATATTGAATATCCCGTCTGCTGTGGCAGACAAGAAAACGAGACCGTTTCGCGTTATTTGAATAACATCTGCCGGGGCAACAAATTTGGACTGAAACGCGTCTTGAAATCCACTGAAAGGCGAACAATAAAAGCAAGAGAGCGAAACACTCGCATTCGGTTTTGCCGAAAATTATTCGTCGGCGGTGACGGCAAACAATGGCCCAGACGAAATACGATTGACACTTTGATGGAATCCATCGAAAGGTGAATACCGAATTCCGACAAGTAGCCGAAAATGCATTTATTTTTTGTCACCGAAATGTGTTTTGTGTGGAAATGAAACACCCGAACAAAACGCCAGAAAGAAACAAAACAAATTGACTGTTTTGTCCGCAGTGGAATGCTTCGCAAATGACTAATTCGAAGTAAACACGCTTTTGCATGAGCAAACATTCGAGAAACGCATTGGTGGCGCGCGGGCGCATGCGAAGCAATTGAAGTGTCATCGGCGCATCGTTTTGCAAGTTGTTGGGCGAAATGTCATGGTTCGATAACCGAAACGGGCGTTGAGCTGGGTGGCGTATGCGCGATGTGAATAGTCGGCTAAATACTCACTGTGTTGATTTCCTTTACAGATGACAGCCAAGGATGGATACGTGTGGTTCTTGCCGGCGTGGCTGCCGCGCACGTATCAGAACAAAACCTTTACTGGATTCAACATATCCTGCAGCCACGAACAGATCATGGAGACGTGGAATGGCCACTTTTCGCTGTCGCATGCGCCCTTCGGTAGCGACACGGCTGTCATGCAGGAGAATCGCACCGTCCGTCAATGGCGTGAGAAATACATCAAATATCTCGAGAAGAGCGGCATCAATTTGCCGGACAACAATTTCGGCTCGAACTACGGCGGATACGCGTACGACGCCGTTTGGGTCTACGCTTTGGCGCTAGACAAACTGGTGAAGGAGTCTGCGGAATATATGGTGGACTTGCATTCACCGCGCACCACCCAAAGATTGATCGAGTTGATTTCGGCTACGGATTTGAATGGCGTTTCGGGACGCATTCAGTTTGGCGAAGGAGGGTCTCGCTTCTCGGTGATCGATGTCATCCAGTGGGTAAACGGGAAGGGTCGCATTGTGGGAACCTTCCATCCGAACATTTCCGATTCGAATGACAGCAATTTGAGAACCATCGTCGGTGGAGACCTCCGACTGAACGTCTCGGGAATGGTGTGGTTGAACGAGAAAGGTGTCGCTCCCGGTGATGGAACGATCGTGTGCAGCGTTGACCTGATGGCTGATCTGCTTGGCATAGAATGCAATACGGCCGTCTACATCCTGACCGCCTTGTGTTGCATGATCCTGGTTGCGTTTGTTTCCGTTGCCTCGTTCATGTTTTGGAAGCGACAATACGACAAGAAGCTCAAGCAGTCGGCCAAGGTGATGCGGAATTTTGGAATCGACTTGCTTGCGCCGTCCTCGATTCCGAATAACACACTGGATAAATGGGAAGTGCCCAAGGATCGGGTGGTAATCAATCGGCGATTGGGCGAAGGTGCCTTCGGGACGGTCTATGGTGGCGAGGCTCAAATCAACGAGAACGGCTGGACCGCCGTTGCTGTGAAGACTCTTAAGGTGGGCTCAAGCACCGAGGATCGTTTGGATTTCCTCTCTGAGGCTGAGGCGATGAAACGCTTCGATCACAAAAACATCATTAGTCTACTGGGGGTGTGTCTACAGTCGGAGCCGATCTACACGATCATGGAGTTCATGCTGTATGGCGATTTGAAAACATTCTTGCTTGCCCGACGGCATCTAGTCGGCGAGAAGATCACCGATGAATCAGACGTTTCATCGAAACGCTTAACTGTGATGGCGCTCGATGTAGCGCGCGCCCTTTCTTACTTCGCCGACATGAAGTACGTGCATCGCGACGTCGCCTGCCGGAATTGTCTGGTGAATGCCCAGCGAGTGGTGAAATTGGGTGATTTCGGAATGGCCCGTCCAATGTTCGAGAACGATTACTACAAATTCAACCGGAAAGGGATGCTGCCTGTCCGATGGATGGCCCCCGAAAGTCTTGGTCTGGGAATATTCACGCCCGCCTCCGATGTCTGGTCATTCGGCGTGTTGCTCTACGAAATCATCACATTCGGGTCGTTTCCCTTCCAAGGGCTGACAAACAACCAGGTGTTGGACCACATCAAAAACGGCAACATGTTGCAGATTCCCAGCGGGGTCAAACCTCAGCTGGAGGGTTTGATGAAAGCCTGCTGGAATTCCTCTTATAAAAAGCGACCCAGCGCTTCTGAAATAGCGGAGTTCATAAGCAATTACCCGCGCTTAGTGACCCCATCGTTGGATGTGCCATTGGCTTCGGTGCAAATGCCCGAAAGTGATAGCGATCAAATGGAGCTGCTACCAGGCCTGCGGAAACGAGGCTCCCAGCCCCCGAATGGCCTCAGCAAATCGTACACATTCAACAATTTCAACACAGCCCTCGACGGCACTACTTCGACCCTCCCGAATGGCATCACGCTGAGGGACTTCCATCCAGCCACTGAAGACTACGGCCAATCGAACGGTAACGGGGTCATCCAATCGAACGCCTACAATCCAATCGAGCCGTTGCTTCAATGCGACACCGAAATCTCAACCAGCAGCCTGAGTTTGCGGCGCTACGTACCGATGTGCGGTTTCAAACGCAGCAATCGATCGCTCACGGAGTGCACGAGTGTCATGTAGCTTCCTTCCACACGCTGCCGGTACGCTTGTCAACCGAATCCAGCAACGCAATATCTCACGTGCCATCAACAACCGCAGTCAAATATGTTTACGTTATCCCGTTTTGATATTTCGCGCAGATAATCCGAATCCGATGTACCTCAAAGGCATTCAATGCAACTCATTCATTGCTATTTAATTCAATCGTCAATCGCCAACCGTCAACCATCAATTTATTCTATCATCATTCAGCCAATATTAAATGCACATGGCGTCGCCATTAAATCGTTTGGGAATCGCAGGCAAAACGATTTCATTGAAAGAGCCAAGACTGATTATTGTTTTTAAGAGACATTCATTTGAACGTTATCGATTTGATTTAAT
>JANSTV010103935.1:0-19455 GCA_027564135.1 Lestremia cinerea
ATCGCGATAACAAGAAAATCGATCGTCATCTCTATCACGATTTGTACATGAAGTGCAAGGCTAATGTGTTCAAGAACAAGCGCATCTTGATGGAATACATTCACAAGAAGAAGGCCGAGAAGCAACGCACCAAGATGTTGAACGACCAAGCTGAGGCCAGACGTCAAAAGGTCCGTGAGGCCCGTAAACGACGAGAAGAACGTATTGCCACCAAGAAACAGGAGCTTCTTCAGATCCATGCCGAAGAAGACAAGGCTGCCGCTCTAGCCGCCGTTACCACTGCTCCATCAAAGAAGTAAAGCGTGCCTCGCACTACACGCACCCACCATCCCATTTGTCTCAGTTTCGTGATCGAAATCAACACGCCGATTAAGTGCAAACCAATTGACATGGAAACAACAACAAAACATTATTTTTGTTGAAATATATTTGGCAACATTTCAATCGTCCATTGAAGCATTGTTGGCACTTTTCTTTTGTTTCTTTCAATTTTCAATCGATTCGAAATAATAAAACAGTATATTTCAACCAATTGTGCAACTGTGCAACTGTTCATTGTGACCTTGTGGAACAGGTTTGATGTGAGTGTATGTGTGAGTGCGTATTGATGTGAGCTCGACCCAGACGAATTTCCCGTTATGCATTTTTGACAAGCGATTTCTTTGAGACAAAAATGTGCTGATGGAGATGATTCTAGGGTGCGGTTCGATGCTCCACAGGGCTGAGCTTGTTCCCCGCTCGGTTTCATATAGACTTTCGAAGCGCTAACCACGGAGACTGAAGCATCTGAGTGTATCCCCTCAAAGTCTCCCCCTCTCTCCTCCACGCGTCTTTCAACGGGAACTCGATTGCTGGAAGCAAAATGAAACGCCACTCACCTCAATCGTGTGTTTTGTTTTGATAATTACATTCATTTATTAATTGTTATGGCTGCTGCTGCCTCTCCCATCCACCTGACTTTTGATTACAATTTGATATTTTGAATTATAATAAGAATAATGCGTGTATATGTATAAGATAATTGGTTGGTTTCCCTCTCACTTTCATCGTCCGATCATCGTTCTAATGTTAACATTTATGTTTGAATTCGAAAGGAAATTGTGTTGGATATCTTTTTGATTTGAGGAGTCAATCATTCAAAGTTTTCTCTCGATTCCGATTCTCTTTGTAAATTGATTCGGCCAAACGCATAGTATTTGGTCGGAAGAATAATGTCGTTTTTCTTCACTAATTTCAATTGACAATCATTCACAATCACAATTACATCATTGTCGTCATTCGAGTGGGTTCAACCCATTGGCCTGGTGAACCATTGCTTGGGGACGATTCCACTCGTTCGACGCCATCGAATGGTTGAAATGAGAAGAATCAGTCTGGAATGATCGGAGAGCATTTCTAGTGTAGAGATCTCGACCAAATGTTCAATTCCCCTGTTCGGTGCGATTATGAATTCTTTCATCGATCTTGCGATCGTTCGCTCGCATTGTCGACTATTCATTTTGCAAGAGTGTGGCTGTCAGAAGCAAATACATACCTTCCGCCACATCAACTCTTTGCGTTTCATCGTTTTTTTTTCTTTCGCTCCTCCTGCTCGTTTTTTGCAAAAAAAAAAAAAAATTATTTGCCAGTCAAATTTCATGCCAAAATTTCCCTTCGTGTTTTTTGATTTTCCAAATCTCTCACTATTTTATTATATTTTTTTTTATTTTATTTTCTTTTTTCCTCTTTCCTCTTCTCTCTGACTTTCAAGTTCTCAAGCCTTAACAATGTTGTGGTAAAATATGTACAAAAAACCATTTCATTTCAAGTTGATTCAATCATATACAAAAGACTGTAAGTATAGGTCGATAGGTCATATTTATCGAGGTTTTAATTCATTATTTAGTGGCAAAGATGCCTATGGTAGTTTATGGCCGTTGGATAAGAATCTTCGATTATCCGATTATCCGATTCTGTCCGAAGGTGGAGCAGTGATCATCATCGATTATCGATGGACTTTGAAGACTCGCCTTCATCGATTGTTCGAACAGAACCGCAAATCTCCATCGAAAATCAGCAACGCTTAATCCGTAAATATTATATTGTGTGTTTTCGGAGATTTTTGGTGAATGAATTGAAATTTTCCGTAATAACTGTCGATTATTCTCTGATGGTTGACTGGACATGGAGTAAAAATACCGTTTATTGATGACCACTTACATATGTCTATTACAAGGTGATTTAAAACGAGTACCATTTCGATTAAGTCATGTTAATGTGGAATAGGGTTCGATGGAGAACTGGCCCAAGGGGCTTTAGCCTATCTGAGACCCCACCTCGAAAATGCAGCAGAGTCAAATGAAATTCAAAACGAAAAATGTCATTTTGCAGTGCTATTGCAATTGATTACAAATACCAGTTAGATTCTGTGACAAGATCAGTTACAATTTCTAGTTTCGACGATCATCATCAACATCAACATGATCGACCAATGAATACCGTAATCGTCATTCGTCGATGCTAATTTGCCACTGCATTCTAAACGGTTACTAAATTCATGACATAACACTTTTGTTGATAATAATGTAGTTCCTTATCGCAGCTTAATTCCACGCTATTCCTATTTTTAACACTAATATTATTATCATCATCATCAACGTTGTCCACACTAATGGGCCGCTGGATGCCTGAATGTTCATTGATTACTTGTTCGGTCAAACAGTCATCTTCTGATATGGTTCCAATCCTGCGTCTGGGAATACGCGTGCTGTTGCTCGTATGATCATTGGGCACGCGACATTTGCCCGGCAAACGACCGACCTCACGAGAACCGTTACACCGTCGTGCGGCAATCTCTCCTCCGACCATTTTTGATCGGTCGGTGCCATTCGCTCTCCGATCAGCGGCCACCATGTCATTGCTGAAAATTTCATCGAAATCTTCGAAGGCTTTATCATCGGGACTCTTGAAAATGTCGACACTCTCGAAAGATGAATCACTAGCAGAAATCTTCCTGATTCGTGGATTCGTGGATTTCGTCGACTTTGTGGGCGGTTTGACATCAAACTCGTCCAAAGATTTGTCACAGCTGCTGGTGCTGTCTTGACTCGAATCGCGAACGCATTTTCGATTCGACGTTCGGAAGAGCGAGCTCTTGTTCTTCTTCAATTCGATTTTCGGTAATTGGAAGGGTGGCAATGGTGACCGGGGCCGTGGCGGAGATGATGGCGGCCGAATGCTAGATTGCGGTGAAGATGCACGAGGTGATGTCGATCTGGGCCTTGGTGTAGGCTGCGGTACCGTTGATTTCGCTCGTTTTGGCTCTCCAGGAGCAGCTCGTTGGGTAGGTTTCTTCTGTGAAACTTTCTTCGTCCGCCTCTGCGGCACCGGAGCGATTCGTTGTGAGCTGTCGCGATTTCGTGTCAACTCCTTCAGTGGCTCCACGGCGTTCAATTCGATTTTGTAATATTCATGGTCCCGTTCATTGATGGAGTTCTGATTCAGTTCCGAGTCATCTGTCGACCGACACGGTTCGAATTGTTCATGTTTTATCTCGTAAATATGTCCTGTCGGTTCGCCGGCGTTCAAATTCAATATCACCCCAGCTCGGCGTGTTGCATTTCGACTGCATTTCAACGCGTACAATCCGTAATTCTCCCGTTGGCTGTTGGCAATTTTCGATTTGTCCACCAGTGATGAGATCGTTGATATGCCATTCGACTCGATGGTTTGCCGTTCCAACGAGTTGCTGTCGCTCACCGTCGGCGGTTGACGTGCCGATGTTTGCGCTTGACGGAAGAGATTGCACGGCAATCGATTTAGGATGTTCAATTGCTGTAGATTTGTCAACGGACTACAATTGACTTTCATCAATTTCGGCAATTTCAAAGTCGGAAGTGGAATTTTGTCTGGAAAAATAGAAAATTCATTTTATGATCTTCGCCAGTGGTTGATTCTGAAGCACAAAACTACAACTCGGCTCGAACATCGTTCACGGGAGCGTTTTGAAACGCCACAGAGAGCGCCGCCGAGCACTTACTTTTCAAGTAATCCATCGGAATTGAAATTTTCCAAAATCTTCCTCAAATGGCGTTCAATGGAGAGTGTGAAACTGACCGAGCCCCAATACGATGCGTAACCCAAAGCCCCCAATGGATTCCCACCACAAAAGACAATGCACTATTTACCGTTAATGCAATTAGCTTAACGAAACGTCGACCGCGACGAACACCGATACAACAACAACGATAGCCGTTGAAAAACTAATCGAATGAATGAACGGCAAACCGTTGCGACGGCCGTCCACACTGCAACCAACATTTCCAATTACGAGGGACATGACGTGCTTCAATAATTTAATTATGGTTCGTTTTTGTTTTCAACCGAATCGACTGCCGTTTTATTTTCGGCCGCTGTCTAATCTGAGGGTTGGACGCCATTCCTTTCGGTCAGTTCATATTTCGTGTGGATAATAGCTCATTCACAAATAATGCGTATCGTGTTTCAGGCGCATTTTTCGCTCTGCCATTGGAACGCTACCGACCTGGGAGGGGGCACCCCACCAAAGGATTCGCCAAAGGCATTTATCCTTCGTCCATTTTTGACTAAATTGCTGTACCCACTTTTCTGCTGTCCGACAATTTTGGCACGCATTTCAATTCAATGTGACCGTTCGAAGGTCATTCAAACACTTTTAGCGGCAAATGGCAACATCGCGAAACGCAACTGGATTAAAATATCGATTCGCAACTAATCGACGATTATCTCTTGTTGAGGGCAAGGTCGAAACGTTTTACCCACTCATCAAATCCATCAATCAACCGCTTTGGCATTCATTCCTTCGTTCCCACTGTGGAAGTCATCTACAGCGACCATGAGCGTCTCATACATGCATGATGACGATTCAGTACAAGCAGCAAATAATGAACAAAAATAAAAAAACGAAAGGAGAACAAACCAAAAATACGAAACTTAAAAACAATTTCATTTTATTGACACATATTTCGTGAAAGGCGGGTCCTTCACGGGGGTGGGGTATAAGGGGGAGATGGACAAGGTAATAATGTATTAAGATTACAAAAATAAACTTAAACGAAAAATAACGAGTAAATTGAAAGCTCGAAAAAAGCAACAAAAAAAAATATGTTTCTTCTCTTTCGAGAAATCTCTTGAAATCGAGAAAAATAAAAAAAAATAGTAAATTAACTTCAAAAAGCACTACGAATGAATGCTAGCCAACGAATTGATACAATTTCATGTGACAAATCACTCACAACATCCGAAGCGGGCCTGGACATTGCCAATCTCAGATATACACTTGTTGGTCATCCTCATCGGCCAGCAGCGATAAACGTTGATTCTCCATGCCGACGGTTGTGCGCAACGGTGTCACAGGGTATTTCACTGGACCGCTGTATTTGCGGCTGTGTCCCATCATCGATTTGGTTGGAATCGGCTTTGGTGCTGTTACTTTGGGAATTATTGCAACGACCTGACAAAGGCAAATTACGGAATCGTGCGTAAAAGCAAAAACAGAATCAGTAAGCTTTCTGAATGGAGTTCCGGTGCTGGCATGCATGCAACTACTTCAATCGAACTGAATGTTTCTCACCTTTGGCAAATCGGGCATACTTTTCGCTGATGACAAACGCTCACTGAATCTCATCAGTTCCGCTTCGGCACCATTTCGGGAACCGGATAGCGCTTTCACCTCGTGACGTTGGAAGGTTTCGTCCGTTTCGTATCGAATATGCTTCAAATAGTCGACGTTTCGTAGAGATCTGCGAACGATATCGCCAGGCCGATGTCCATCGGCTTTCATGAGCGACTGACCGTCCAGTTTTCGATCCAAGGCGAATTGCTTGCTGAAGACCTGCGAAACGGTTAGTTCGACAGTGGGTCCGGTACTTTGAAGCAATCTCAATGCTTCTTCGTAGAGCATGCTCAATATTGAGGCTCCATTTACGGCGAGAATCTGAAAAAGAAAGCCATCTAACAACTGTTTTTCCACCTAGAAGATATCGCAACTCACTTGATCGCCAATTTTAACTCCACTCCGAGCCCCGGGGCCATTCGGTACCAAATCCTTGACGTATACCATATTATCGGAACCCTGAACGATGCTTATGCCCAACGTCATTCCGCTTTTTGGCATCCCTCCATCGTTCCTCGCAGACAGCCGCTTCACCCGCAACTGTGGCGGGTTCGGTCCGAAAATCGACTCTTCACTTTTGTACATTGCATGCATTTCACGATTGGCGATTCTTCGTGAATTCAACGTGGCATATTTGATTTCGGGGTGACGCGTCAACTCCAGCGGTTGCTCCATAATCGATCGATCTTTTGTCAAATAGTCTTTTTGAATTTTAATTTTCGTTATGACTCGATCACCAATGCTGTTGTTCGCCGTGATGTCGTTGAATTTGTCCAGCAGAGTGTCGGACACCGTTTCGTTTTGCAGCGAAAAGAAGTTGTTTTCGGAGGTGCTTTTGATGCTAGCATCTGTTGAAGGAAAGAAGATAAGAGATAAGCTCTGTAAGCACCTCCATGCTCGACCACTTACGTATGACATAGGCCTCGGAAGGCAACGGGGATTCGGAGAACTTTTCGGAGAATTTCTCCGAAAAATACAACGAACTCAAACTAGTGCTCTTTAATGAGAGGCCATCGTCGGAGATGCCCTTCTCTGAATAGCATGTCGGACCCAGACTGTGGAGATCCTTGGGCGGCATCACTTTCGGCCCGTCGATTCCATTCCCGATGTCATCGATGCGGTACACATCTAATGCATTGTCATAAATGTTGTCAAAGGATTTATTGAGGAACTGCGAAGAGAAGACGCGAGTGCCCATTTTGACTCGATTCCGATTCGGACTCATCACCTTCGGCAGGGGACACTCGTCCGAAATGTTAGCCTTCGGGAATTCATTCTCTTTGTTTTGGCACTCCTCCTTCGAATCACCATCGTATCGAGGTTTGTCCAACAAATCCGCGCTCACTTTCGTGCTGATGCCCACCGTTGATTTGGATCGTCGCAGAAATTTATTTCGCAGTTTCAGTAATTTGTTGTCATTCAGCACGGATTTCTTGAGATTCCGAACGCGCAATCCAGTTTTGGTTTGTTTGTCAATCAATTTGACGTCGGTAATCACAGCTTCAGTGGAATGGCTCGTGGATTCCCTCCGTTCAGATTCGAAATTTAGGAAAATGTCCGGTTTGGTTGCTGCTTCCGTGTTTGCCAGCGGAATGTTCAGCTCATTTGATATGTGCTTCAATGAAATGAATGAGTCACGCAGTTTCATGTAAAACTTGTGATGTTCGGATGCCAAGTTAAAGGCAAAGTAGCTTCTGCGGAAGGAAAAGGAACGAGAACGTGTTAGAACTGCGAGCCAATGCGAGATCTCTGGCAAAACATACTTTCGTCCGTCCATACGGAATTTATATTTAATTCTATTATTGTCTTTAGCTTTCAGACTTTCGGCTTTTCGCACCACCACACAGAGGATATGCTTTGAAAAGCATAGATTTTCGATTTCTAACCAATCGAAATGCGCGTAGAGTTTTCGTTGGAATGCCGTTTTTGAATTGTTGCTGCATTCGATTTGCTTATCAGCGCAAATGCGAGAGGTTCGTTCAAACACCGTGATTCCATTCAGCGAGATGCCTACGTAGATGTCGTAGGAGCGAACATTGTCGATGGTCTGAAAATGGAGGCATTCCATGAGCATTCCCGATTCTCACAAGTCTTTACGTCCAGCACGACAACTCACCCAGATGGCGCTGTACAAATGCAGCCCGTACTCCTTCATCTCCTGCACATAGCGAATGAATTGCTGTTCGGCCTCCTTCGCGTGCAAGCCGCGCTTGCAAAAATGCGAGTTTCGAAGATACTTCGCCATTTCCTTGTTCCTCTGATAGACCCCTTCCGGCAGGTAGTGGGAAATCGTGAAGTAATCGTTGAATTTCATCTGTCAAATCGAAATGGGTTATTGAAGCTACTCCAGCTACTGGCGGAAGACACTCACCGTCTGTCGGAAGTCACCGACTTCCGATTGGAGCGCTAATCCGCCGAGTGATATCAAATCATCGTCGGTGCAGAGGATTTGGCTTTCCAGAATGCTCTTCCGCAATTGCAAATATAGGAGGTGACGGGACTCGAGTGAGCTGTGAATGAACAAGTTGTAAAGATTCGACTCTAAAGAGCCACCTCAGGGAACCTACCTGATGCCACGCAAGTTCGGCAAGAAGAATTTAATCCTCAGGAATAACGTAAACATCACATTTTCCCCGTAATTCGGCTTCTTAGAAATATTCGACCAAATTTGCGGTGCAATCTTGTAGATTTTCAAATCGCCTGGCAAAAACACGAAATCGCCTCCGATCAAAGCGCAAATGCCCAAAAAGAAATTCTCCACACAATTTTCGGCTTTCAAAACTGTTTTGAGAATTTGCCGCGCCGTTGTGACGGTGGGATTGCAAGAAACGGTCATAGTGCGACCGTTCAGAAGGAGAACGCTAACGGTACGACGCTGTTGGCACTGAAATGAGAGAGAACGTTTGGATGGACTGATGTAGATGATGAGACGGACTCGGCGTACCTTATAGTCGGAAATGTCGATATCCTGCGACGGCAGGCTGGAATTGGCGATGAATTCGGGTCCCTTCGGCTTCACTGTTTCCAGATGAAAGCTATCATCATCGCTGCTGCTGTTTCCGACGACCACTCGACTGGGGCGACGCACTTTCAAATTCGGCAGCGTTGTGAACTTGTGTTGATTGTTTAGATCTGAAACAGGCCCTGGTGAATGGAGTTCGAAAGAGAGGTACCTCGCAGATGACCTACCTGGCAGAGAAGACCCATTGATTCGGTTGATTCTCTTGTTGAATCCCTCTTCGCTCAAGCGATTGATGCAATTCGTCGACTTTGACCCGTTGATTTTCATATTCGATTCAAAATCGATGGCAGTTGCTTGTTTCATATCGAAGAGGTTCACATCAATGGTGTTCCGGCGGTGCATGTTTCTTCTTTTCAGAATCGCATCTTTGCGTCGGATCACCTGCAGCCGTCCACTGGCCAGTGGCTCAATTTTTCCATTCGGTCGATCATCATCGACACATCCGAACTTTGGCGGATCGATTTTCGGGCGTGCCTTCAGTACGTCGTCGGTGCAACGTGTGACGCGCAACGATTTCGGTTTCGGAGGACATTCTTTGCCGCTCAACGAAATGATCTCTTTGTCGCCATGAGCTGAACTACGACCCGAATCGGTGTCACTGCGGGGTTCATCAATGTTCTTGAAGCTCTCCATTTTCGGTTTGTTTGAGCGCAGAGGCACCGTCGGCGGAAGGTATTTCTCTACAACCTCTTTGTACAAATCGATGGCAATGTGAGAGAACGGTTTCGTTTGATGATAATACCGGCAGTACTGCGATATGGCCTGGAAAGAGAAGGGAATATGTAAAAAAAAGCATTTCTACGACTTGCAAAGCTCGCAAAAGCTCTATCTAGGACACACACCAATTTACGTATGCCACGAGTAATTTACGTAACGACACGCGAACCAAACCAAAACGAAATGTCAAACCATTGACGTTGCTGTGGGATTCAACGCGCGAGTTTCACAGGAAAAAATGCAGTTGAATCTAAACAATGACGACGACTCAACGATTCAGTGTGAAATATCTGAGCGATTATCAAGAGCTGAAGCGAGTTTTGTGCGAGAAATGGGAGGAGGCGGAGGCGAGTGCGGGAGTTTTCCGTTACAAGTTGAATGTTCACCGGCAAAAAGTGTTGCCGGGTGACTTAAAGTTTTTGGTTCAAGTAAATATTGCTTTCAAGTCGGTAGTTTGCTGAAATTGATTTGACATTTGAAACGCAGTTGAATGCCGAGCGAACGACGTTACGCCGAGCGCCCCAAACGATACAATCCATTCGGCCGGAATTCAATGGGGAAGTTTTCAATTTCAACAAGGTCGACACACGAGAGATTCTCCTCGAATGCCAAGATGACATCAACGAACTTCTGACGACGTTCCTAATCAACAACAGCCCATTGACGAAATACCATTCGTTGATTTGTCCGAATCTGAGGTCGAATCAAGCGCAGATTCTGAGCGAGGAGGCGATTCGATGTGCCGTTGACATTCTGACGGGCTTTGAAGACCGATCTTATCGCATTGGTTACAACAGTCCCGGAGCCTTAGCTTCGGTCAATCACATGCATCTGCATTTGATGTTCGTGGAGGAGCGCCTGTACGTCGAAGTGGCGGTGCGTAAATGAGAAGAGGGCGTTTTGACCAAACAATGACCCGAATCATCCTTTAGGAACTCCTTCCCCTCACCAAGAACGTTTACAAGCTGAGCAGCAAATATCCACCATGCTGCTATTGCTTTCCCATCATCGACAACACATCGAAAGACGAAATCTGTGTGGATGTCGCGAAAATGGTCGATTTTTTTTGTGACCAAGGCATTCCGCACAATGTATTCATCACTTGGGGACCGCACTGTGGCGTCAACGTTCTGAAAATCTTGCTGTTTCCGCGTAGTCAAATGAACGACACCGAGAAAACCTACTCCACGTTGAACTATGGGTTCTGTGAGCTGAGCGGGTACTTTCCCGTTGGAAGTATGGCGAGTCGAGTCGACAGAATGCTGAACGACTAAACTTTCGAATAATTCAATTTTCGAATGTTTACGATTTTTTTTCTTGCTTTTATTTTTCAGATCAGACGCTCTATGACGCTTTGACTGAGGACGATATCGTTCAGAAAATTCAACTGGAAATTCGAACAATTGACAAATTAGATGAGAAAATTCTTCAACTTTATCAAGAGCGAGATGGCGGAAGTTAATAAAATTGAGTTTGGAATGGATTTTAAAATGAATGGTTTTTCATGTATTTTTTGTTCTTGCTTTCTATGCGAGGGCATTCGGATGGAGGCGTTTGCCGTGCTGTGTGGAGATGGAGGCGATGGTCTAGCTACATTTGCTTTGCAAAGAGCAATTAATCTTGATGAGCGTTGATTGATGTCGATCAGAGTTTTTTTTTTAAACGATTTCACCTCCTAGACGATGCTGTGAGACTCTGAAAACTCCTGAAAACTCCTTGAAACTGTCTAAGCCCTAGAAAAACATCCGACGAGAGCTCCAGCGCAATTCTCTCAACCACAAATATAAAAGCTAGTCTAAGCACCTGCGGAGGTCGGATTGCCTGCCGAAAATATCGTGGAGGAGCGCAATCTCGCGAAAGTCAGTCATTCTTCCTTCTAGATTCCATTCAAGACGGAAACAAAATGCACAACTTTTCCCAAAGAACTAAGCCAATTGAAGCCGAACGAGCCCAATCGATTGTGTTTGCCGGATCGCAGAGCCCGTTGCTTGTTTCAAAATCCCATAAATCATTTCACACAAACATTTTAAATCCCTTTCATTCGGCGAGACAACATTCGCCAAGCACTGCTGCGGTAAACGTTGGCCGTTTGCCTGACGGCGCTGCTGCTGCCGCCACCACCATTCACGACCCTGGCATGTCGTAGAGTGGCTCGAGACGACAAATTATGTGAATGTTGCTTTGGAATTTTGCAAATTTGAAATATAAGTAATTATTTGCGAATAATCGGGCAGCCGGTCGCTTTCATTCGTTCGTGAGCACGACCAACCGACTGAACCTTGTGTGTGTGTGTGTGTGTGTTCGCGTGTGTGTGGTAGTTTGAAAGTGATTGTTTTATTTTCATTGTTTGTTCTTCAGATTGAATGAGGTCTTCAGAAAATTACGAGCAGCGTTCATTGTTCTCTCTGGCAAGATGGAAACTTTCCTCATTAAACTTCTGTTTCTCTTGCAACATTTTACAATATTCCCGTTATAATCTCGACGGAACGCAACCCATTTGCATATTGGCCTATCACAAATTCTATTTGAATCAATTTGCCTTGGTGCTGGACTCCATTCAAAGGTGTAGCCTTCACTCCGATTATGGCATTTTCGAAATAAATGATTCATTTGTCACACAATGGGCCATGGCGATTCATCATCATTCGAAACGAAACAAATTCCCGAAAATTATCCCAACTTTGGTCAACGGATTTCTTTGTTAATTTGCGGACATTCTTCGTTATGACTTTTGGGATGAAAGCGCCGAAGAAAAATTCTAATGGGATATTAAAGATTTCATCAACGATCCGGCAGGACGCTCGGCTACGTAGAAGGGATTGACTGACACAGCCCACTGACCCTCGTCGTGCTTCGCGGAACGGTCGTTAGTCGTTAGAATTATTTCCATAATGAATTTCATTCCTGCAAATGGGATGAACCGTTTTCTTTTGACTTTTTTCTTCTTTCTTTCTTTTTTTTTCGTACATTTTTTTCCCGAATGCGTTTCGACCCAAAAAAAGCTACACGAGAGGGAAAAATTTCACCAGAAACTAACAACAGGCGTACCAAAGGAAGGAAAGAAGAGCGCTGAGCAAACAATGAAAAGAAAATGAAAAGAAAAAGAAAATTATGAAGAAAAAAACGGAAAAATGTACGAAAATGTGTTGTTGTTGTTGTTGTTTTTGTTGTTGATGTAAGCTTTAATAATTTTATAACGATACTTGAGACGAGATGTGGTATCATCCCCCCAGTCGCAGTTAAATTAAATTGAATTGAAGTCAAGTGTATATTAACCATCGCACCGCATAATATGTGTGTCTGTGTGAATGCTCATGATTGTGTGCATCCGTCGGGTGGATTCTATTTGTTAATGTCCAATATGCCAGATGAAATACGAACAGCGAGTCAGTTATCCATCGTAAAATGCTTGTTTTCGAGCCGAGTTATTCGTTGATGGGCAAATGTTTATCTGCTTGTGTGTGTGTGTGTGTGTGTGTGTGTGTGAAGAGGGAGGGGGGGTTGTGAAACGGAACTCCAACGAGGTTGAGAGTGCTAGCAGTGCGCGGGTTATAATGAAAGCTACTTATTCCGAGCAAAAACACATAATCAAATGATTGTTATTCGTGATGGTTGGGCGATATATGACGATGGCAATACGGATGACGATGGTTACATCAACGGATGGATGCGCCATAGGGTATGAATGGCCATGTGCTCATTTATTGACGACAATGACAATGGTGATGATCATCTTATGGAATCTACGTTATTAAACTTGTGCCCTCCATGCTCTCTGCACGTTAACCAATTTCCATTCGGTCAAATTAAAATGCAATGATTGCTCGCTGCTTGCTCACTGCACCATGACTCGCTCTGATTTTTTCTCATTTTCATTTTGCTGCCATTTCGTTATTTCGCCCTGTTCTTCGGTCCTGTTTCATTCCTGACGAAATGCTATTTCACGATTGGCCGAGTGTTTATCGTCTTTCGTTCACAAGGATAAATTAGCACTTGCCGTTTGGAGTGAACAAATTAAATGAAAATACCCCTGCCCCCATCATGTCCCTCCAACCTCGGGCATGAAGAGGAAACAAATGTTAATGATGATGTTCTCAACAAGTTGGGTCACCATTTTTTTTGTTCGGTATTTTAATTGACACTCGAATTCAAACAGAATCCGGCACTGAATCCGGGAGAATATGCAACGAGAGATATCACGAAGGGGGAGAGCGGATGTGAAGTATCTCTGAGTGATCTCATTTGTATGTAATGAAATGACATTCCTCGGCAGTTAACAGTCAATATTTAACTGACATCATTCCATTCTCTGGCCGACAGAGTGAATCGATTGTATTTCGGTGCACTTTGTGTAAAATGGAATCACTTCCAGTGCAGTGCTTTTCGCATGGAGCAGCATCGGCTCGTTCGAGTTTTCGAATTGATTTGTCAACTGGGAACTGGGAAAAAGTCGCTCACAAACAAAGCGCATTCATCGAATGCCAGAATTCGAACTCGAATCCGGTTTGGATCGTCAGCAATAATTGGAAAAGTGTTTTTCGTTGATAAAAGAATTAACGGTTTTTATTATCATTTCGGACGGGCTTGAGGGGTGGAAATTGGTTCCCAAACACAAAACAAACGAACAGTAATTCATCATTCCGGACGAGAACGAGGGAGTGGAATAGGGAAGAAGAGGGAGAGAAAGGGGGGATGCAGCGAGCCACAACCAACGAGTGCTATCGTTCATTGCGAAATGTGATCCAACCAGTTGAAAGCCACAAATTAGTTCCGTTAATGTTTGCATAACAAAACAGTTAACACATATTTGGGCGAACGATTGTCGACTTGTCCGAAAAGTCAGTCGTATCGCATCGTTTAATCTAGTTTTTGGCAACATCAACACCATCGGCCGACAAGTGATTAGGCTGAATGCCGTTTTCTGTTGACTTTCGAAAACGAAAACCATTCCGTTTTTCGGTTAATAGACTATTTTGATCGGCCAACCATTCGTTGCCCTCTTGCGTGTGTGTGTGTGTGTGTATGTGTGTGTGTGTGTGTGTTTGCCGGAAAGCCCCGAGCCGGTCGTTTCGAGTTGAATGATTTTCCATCCACCGTGTTTTTTTGGCCTCTTCCGTCGTGCCTGGCATGACTGTTGTGTGTGTGGACGTTTTTAAAACGAGGAAAAAAACAGAAGAAAAGGAAAATCAAAATTCAGTTTACGACAGCGTCTTTGGCCAGCAGCATGCCATTATCTCATTATTTCGATGTTATTTGCACAAAAGGGATCCTTGTCTGTCACTTTTTCTCGCTTTTCCTCCTTCGGCTCGAACTCTGTTCTCGTAGTTCACTTTGAGGATACGTTACAATGTACAACACGAACGCTGAGCTATTTGCCAGAGTGTGTTTCTGTAAAACGGCAAGGAATTCATTTTAAAACCTCTTCATTTTCCGTCAACAGTGAAGCTACACGAAAAGTATGTGCCCCGGAATGATTGGAGGGAAGGATGTGTTGATTGTTCAATGGGATGAGCGAGAGCGTACTCCCTGCTGTGTAATGCGGGAGGTGAGATATAAGGCGAGATGGATGCCAAAGTCAGGGTGCCCGATTTCAAAATGTCTTTGCTGGAAACACACTCGCACATAATGGATTCGCTTCGATCGCAAAAGTTACGTGAACTATTTCAGGTTTACTGACACAGATCTTTGGCATCATAGCTGACATTCTATTTGTGAATGGCACATAAAATGGCATGTGTGCGTTGTGCGTGCTTCGTTTTTTCCTTTTCTCTTTCTCTCTCTCTCTCTCTCTCTCTCTCTCTCTCTCTCTCTCTCACACATTTCAATGTCATCGCCATTATACTATATCGTTCTCGATGAATTGCATTTTCACATCGTCGCGTCCCAAACCAGAGTCGTACTGAATCGAATTATTAACTCAACCGCCACACACAAACACCAGCACATAACCCTTCAGCCGCGATTACAAATTCTTTTCTTTCTCAACGCTTGCTTCCTTCTCTGAGAGAGCTGTCGGCGCGTTCATTGTACATGAACGCGAATCATGGCAGAAAAACAACCTCTGTTTCCGTCATTTCATTTTCCGTTTCTTTTATTTTTTCGTTTCCTTTTCTCTCGCCTGCTCCCCTTTTCAACTGCACTTCACGGCAGAAAGAAAAAAATGCCACTTGGCATTGGCTGGTTTCATTTCTTCGCATCAAAAATATCTCAAATCCTTTCTGGGAGGAGAAAACGTTTCCGTGGAAATTAGAAAATGGATTTGGTATTTTCATGATTGAGATATTTGACATTATGGAAATCCGTTTGTCGTCGCGTCCCCTTCAGCAGGATTGTTTTGTGGGTGGCTCTCAACTAGAGCCGTGTGCCGGTCAAATTGCCTCGGCGGTAGCGATTAAAAAACTCGAAGTACTGGCGGCGGCGAGCGAATCGAAATCGGACAATGGAAATCTGAAATTTGACATGAAAACGCCTAACTACTTGGCACTGCCAACCGATACACTAACAAAGCATTCGCACCATACAGACCGTCGGTCTGAAGGTGATTATCAACATAACCAAAACAACGAAAAATAAACAAAGATGAAATGAAAAAATGAATCGAAATCGAAAGAATTCGAATTTCCGGCGGCGGCACTGAAAAACTGGACATTTTTGGCGGTGCTTGGCGTGGCTTGCGCCGCCGGCGCACAGCTCTACTCTCAACGATTTCGGGGTCAGTACTTCGGATCTAACTGGTTTCTTTCGCTTCCGACTCGATCTCACCTCATTCGAACTCATTCACGGATTGATCTCCAAGACATTTTTCGAAAATGCTACATCTGACGCAGGCTCTGGGGTTTTCCATTGAAACGCGAATTATTCATTAATCCCATCATCGTCAGACGATCGAAAAGCTGCTAAGCCGAAACAAAGATGGGTCGGCCCCTCCCCGAACCACTCCATTTCCCATTCCATTCGCATCAAATTGGAAACAATCGAGAAAACCCGAACACGCGACGAATCATCCAACTAATAAAACAATGATTAAAATTAATAAACGAATACTTACATCCAATAAATACATTAAACTGGCGCGATAATGTAGATTCGGTGTGCACATTGTTCGTACAACATAATCCAAAGATGTTAGATGTTTGTAAGGAGCTGTGTTTGTTGTTGCTGCCGTGCCACCGTCATTATCACAGCCATTAAATGTCTCATCATCGTTATCACCGTTATAATTATGATGATTATTATTGTTATTATTATTGTTGTTGTTGTTGTTTTTGTTGTTGTTGTTGTGGTTGTTGTTGTTGTGGTTGTTGCTAGCCTCAATGCTGTTATTGTCGACAGTGGCATAACTGATGCCGTTGCTTGTCGGCTGATGCTGTTGACGCTGATGATGTGGCGAAAGTGCAGGTGGTTTTGTCTCCGGTGTGACTGATGTTGCGTCATCATTTTGATTCTTTGATGGCATCATTGAAACAATTCCAGTTTTGCTGATTTTATTTCGCTGCTGATTTGCCCCAGTCATCGAGTACAATGTTCGCCGTAATGTGATGCCCAATGAGTAGATCCACATCTGAAAGACAAAAACAGTTTTTGGAGTGAGAATCAGATGGGTGATCTTTTCTGGGAGAAGTTTTCAAGTTTCTCGTCGGGTGAATTTGATTGCCTGCGGTGGATGATGTAGGCTTCTCTGAAGGAACGCAACTCGAAATTGAACGATTTCCAAGCGCTTTCGCTTTCCCAAACTGCACTCATCACAATCGCTTGCCTTCAGATACGAATATCGATTTCGGTTGATTGGACCTTTCCACATGAATCGATTCATGACGGTTACGGGCCAGCTTTCCACAAATCAACGTCGATTTGGCGAATAATGGAAATTGATGCATTCGTCGTCTACGCATCGCTTCGAAACGTATGTTCATCACAAAGTGCTGCATGACAAATTTCGTATCATATTTCGAAATAGTTTGGAATTGATGCAGAACCGATGTTGAACATGCACTCGAATTGGGGATGATGATGCGACAGTGAGAGCATGAGTGCCATTCGAGAATGTGAATGTTCTCCAACAAATGTCATTCTCGCAGCAAGTTTTTCTTGGTGGGACAAAAGTTTGCTGTTCGGAAATGAAAATGAGAGAAAAAAAAAACGAAGATGTGGTTGATATCATTTTCGAGGAGGCATGCATAGGCCCGGCAGACATTCAATGCAGAACGTGCGAGCCGTTCAAGTGGCAGCGTGGGAAGTTTGCTGATTCTGTTTCGTTGCGGTTCTTGTGGTGACATTCGCATATTTCTCAAACTTTTATTTCGCATTTTTTTTTTTTGTTTTCGCTATTTATTTCAATGGCGGAAGTGCTGTGTGGCCTCACCCACACATTTTGAGACACGACAAGATGGATTTGGCGATTTTCATGCGGATTGTGGGGATGTCAAAAGCTCTGATTTAATAGTCTGAAAGGGATGAAAGCCTTCAGGTCAACAGTCCAGATATCGCCCTAATTTCAAGGCGTTTGGATCGCCTACGTTATTCGTTCCGCCTGGCAAACGCTTGTCAACGAAAAGAAGAAAAAAAAAACGTTCGGTTAACGATTTGTGTAACCAACTATAAAAGGTCATGCAGAAAATTTAGCTCGGCCCCAATTGGTATGCAAGCCCATTTCGCATATATTTTCCTTTGGACGGCTTTCTTCTTCTTCTTTTTCTTCTAGTTCGCTCTGCTTGCCCGGTCAATTGTTTTTTCTTCACTCCGGTCTGCTCGGTTTTGGTCGAACGCAACGGCCCCATACATATTCAGTTCCATCCATCATCGCTCAGAAATCAATAGCCTGATGGTGGTTTATTTGCTGGCCGACGATGTGATTA
Source organism: Lestremia cinerea (assembly GCA_027564135.1). Classification (NCBI taxonomy): domain Eukaryota; kingdom Metazoa; phylum Arthropoda; class Insecta; order Diptera; family Cecidomyiidae; genus Lestremia; species Lestremia cinerea. The sequence goes on from JANSTV010103935.1 coordinate 18,227, forward strand.
CAAGCGGACTCGGGGCAAGAAACGATGACAGCTCGTCCAGGTTTCCGAATGGTTGAAATTTGCATTTCCTCAATTGTTGATTGAAACATTCCCTAATCTCTCCTGCGACTCGCCCCCGCTACTCTTCCCACCTCTTATGAAACTAACACGACGATATCGGTGCTGGTTGTACGTCGGGACCAAAGGGAATGTTTTCTTTGGCCAGTTGTGATAATGTTTGAAGAATATCTTGCTGGAAATTGCTGGAAATTGCTGGCAGCTGCCATGGAGGAGCTAGTGTTGACCTGAGTAACACATCACTTTTCCAAAGCTTAAATGCTCTCACACCGTGCAGTAACACCGGTGAATATTCAGAAAGTAAACCCTTTCCGCAAAACGATGCTTGCTTCGATCATTCAGTTGTCAACAGACCGTTTTCTTTGCGAGGAAATTGAAATTTCTTTCACATTTCTGGGTTGGCGTAGCATAGATTTCCCAGAAGCTATCGAAGACGATGAAAATTGATGGGAATGTGACAATTGGTAAGTGTGTTTGTCCTCGTCGGCATCGTCGTCGTCATCATTGCCGTGGACGCAGACGTGCGGTGGCAATGCCGTGAACGAGAATGCGAGCAGGTTTGAGTATGCGTTCGTCAATGGCATAATGAAGCGAATACATAATTGTCATTCACGTGAAACCATAAACATTTATTTATTGTGTTTTTCTTTTGAAAATTGTCTAACAGGAAAATGCTGATCGAAGCAAGGTGCTAGCGGTCGTTACCGGAGCCGCAAACAAAAAGCACACGCACATACCCGACCGATGAGGCGAAGTTGAAAGAAGGGAAAGAGACGACATAAATATCGGTCGTTTTGAGAAAATTTCTGTAATGTGTTCCGCATCGGGGCTATGTGGAATTGTGTGAATGCCACAGCGAAACTGAAGCCCAGTCGAAACCCATTTGCATCGCTACTCAAATGTAATAATTCATCGTTGCCTCCTCGATCTTACTTATCATTATTTGCCAGTTTTTTTATTTTTTCTTTTTATTTATAAAGCGTATAGTATAAACACCGATGAACGACGGAATAACTTTGCGTGCTTAGCAAGAATTATTCAAGTTTGGGCTTTATTGGAATGGCGCATCGTTGATGCAGTAACGGGCGTAGGATGACACAGACACACACACACACACACACACACACACACACACACACACACACACACACACACACACACACACACACACA
>JANSTV010104046.1:0-19451 GCA_027564135.1 Lestremia cinerea
CAGGTTCCTGTTTCTTGGTTGAAGAAGTAGCCATTGGCGCATTCAAGTTCAACGCGATCTTGACCGAAGCACATATGATACCTGGAAAGAAGATGAGAATCAAAGACTTGTTAAAGATCCGGCGGACAGCATTGCACGGCACACTCACTTGGAACAGCTATCTTCGGCAGCGAAGAATCGGACTCGCCGGGTGTTGTATTGGCACAAGTTGCAGCTGGCAACCTCTTTTTCGACGCAAGCGTGGGCTTCTTTGCTGTAGTGTAATCCCTCGGCGCAAGCCAATGCTTTGGCTTCACCGTCTTTGCACGCGAAGTAGTGCGAGCAAGAGCTTGGATCAGGAATGGCCGACTCTCCAGCACTTGGGCATTTCTCCCACGAGTTCGCCATCGCCGCAGCGACGAAACACGATACCATCAACACAACTGAAAATTTTCCGATTTTCTTTCAGCATTGTTTTCCCTTTTCAGCTTAGAGCGCCAGAACTCACCTTTCATTTTGATTGATTCCTGATCGCCACTTCCACAACACTCAGTAAATGAGCGATTGATCGAACGTGAACATAATTTATATTGATTCCTTTAATCGCAAAAAATAACATTAACAAAACACATTGTGTTCTTCCGCTTTGATGGAGCGAACGGTGCGCGATCAGATAACGACAGATAGCAAAGAAATTTGAGTAATTAATTAATTGTTTGAACACGAAACAGCAACAACAACTGTAACGACAAGAGGTTCAATCGAAATCTGTATTTAGCAATAATTAATTTGATTTTGGAAACGTGAAAGTGATGAAATCAAAAATTCGCGAATGCGAAAAATTTAACTCGATATCAGAACTCTCGTGAAAGCTTCATTTGAGAAACTCTGAAAAGAAAATCAAAGCACACTCTGACTGAAGCAAAAAAATCAAAAACTTCTTTACCTCTTCAAATAAAGGGTTTTGGAACATGAACGAATCACAAAAGTGGATAGGACACGATGGGAAAAATGTGGATGAAAATCAACGATTGATGATGACTAATCCATTGACCGGCTGCGACGGCTTACACTTGGAACGATCGATTATTAGCGGTTCGTCCTTTTATCCTTTTATAATAATCGGATTCATTACAGCCGCTGTATTGCAGATTTCTGCCAATCAAAAAAGCCTAATATTGAGACGGAAGACAATTTCTTTTCAATGTATGTCAACTCCAATGATGATCGAAGCTCAGAGCCATTCAATGATTTACAAACTGGCTGGCCTGCGAATCCGCATCTAGCATTTTTGGAGTCCAATAGGGAACTAGACAATGTTAGCGTAGTCTCCTCCCAATGCCTGGAGCAAACTGGTGAAACAACATTCCGAGTTACGAGTACGTCTTCTTTGATAGGTAAGTATTACACTCTCTTCCACTCTTCCACCAAATAACCGAGAATTCACAGGCGACAGTGAATCGGCTACAGATGAGGGGAATCGAACTTCTCAGAAATATAGTTTTGATGATACGACCTACTACTCCCAAGCAGGTAACAGTCGCTGTGATGGAGATGCAATCTACTCTGGAACAGAGACATCATCGAGCAGCAAAAATCGGCGTAAAAGACGAAATTCCATGGAATATTCGGGTGAATGTGCATCATTTATGAAAAGTACTGCTGAACTGGAGAAAACTAAATCGAACATTATTCAATTGATCGATGCGAAATTGTCTGAATTGAAATTGAAAACCCCCGTTTCACAACAACAAAGTCTCTTCTCCGTGTACGATGGCAAGGAGGAATGCACAAAAACACGTCGAAGAAAATGCATCCAAAAGCTGAAGGAACATTTACAAACTTTGGAACAATTGGAAGACATTTGAAGGAGTTTTTGTGTCATTTTTTTCTAATCATTTCAATTTTTATTTCTTTACATATACACGATTTTATCATAATAAATTATTCTTCTGAACACTTCTTTTAAAAAAAAAGCGTGGAAATCTGATAAAGTTCGGTTACTATCGCTATTTAAACATATCGTGAGCTTCAATGATAGTGATAATGCGATATAATCGAATATGGTTGCAAGCCTTCCGGTGTGATATTACAAAGCATCCAAAAGTAATGACATTCTCAAAGCAGGAAATTGTACGGACTCTTTGTGAGATTTTGTTCTCTTTTTTTTGTCTATCATTCTATCAGAATTCTGACGTTCTAAAGACTTTCCAAACCCACTTGCCCAAATCTACAATTCATGATCTCGACGCTCCTTTTCTGAAAGCAATTCGTCCAAGTTCGAGTCGTTGACCTTGAGTCCTTGGAACGGTACGCGATAGTAGACGTAATGCTGCATCAAGAAGAAGATGTCAAAGCTTAGTGAGAATAAGCCAAGACCCATTTTGGTTGGATCGCCCATGATCGATCGCCAATCATCTGTGAATGGAATAACCGAGCTCGTTTATGAACGAAAACATGAGGCCCGATGTGTTTTTAACCGTAATTGTAGGCATTGATGAGCATCTGGCCGATGCTGAAAAGGCCACCAACGCTATCGAGTAAAATACAACCAACGCTCCATCCAACGGTGCTTTTCCGCCTATAGTTCATGACCGCCTGCAAAGTATGACATTTTCATGAAGAAGAAGGAGTTTGTTTGTATCGATGCACTCGGGCGTTTACTTGAGGAATATATTTGATGATGGTGATCGTCAGTTTGATGTAACTGCAGACGTAAAGGAAATCCAACCAGTGGATTTTTGCTAAAACCCCTAGGCCACCGAATGCGAAAAGGATTATGAAGAAGGAACCGTGAATCAATCTGGCAGTTCGCGACACCTTTTGCCTGGAACTCTGTTATATAACGGTAACGAGTTAAGAAACTAGAAGAGAAGCCTTGGAGTAGGTTCACTTCACCTCGTAAATGAAGCACTGCCAGATGGTAAACAGAACAGCGAGCAAAGCATGAGCGGAAAAGAACACATCGTTCAAAAGTACCGGATTGAGTCCACGAGGGAATCTAGCGAGGTATTCATTCTATTGGAAGAAAAGAATTGACTCGGTACTTAAAGGAAATAATATGTCTGTTTGGTCTCACCTCGATCGCTGAACAGAAATATAAGCCAACATTGAATGCGCTGTACAATGTCGACCCGAGCAAATTGAATGATAAATAATCGAAATTCAATCCGGTGACGTCCTTCCGCATGAAATTATCATAAATTTGTGGGTAAAATGCCAAGGACCAAACAAAGAAATAAATCCATCCGACGACTTGCGAAATGTGAGTCAGCGTTTCGGACCAGGCAACAGTCACCCGCAGGAAAATCCCCTCGAAGCTGCATATGAACGTATATACGACGTGGGAATATACGATTCAGAGACAAACTTACTCTGAAATATGCGGATTGGAATGAGCGGTGACTTCGACGTAGCCTGGGTTGACACCTTTGAGAATTAAACACTCAGAGTATCCACCAGAATGCAATACCGTTGCATTGATTATAATGACCGAAGGAGAAATGTCTACCACACCAGTTGCTTGCTGGAAAAATGTCACATTTATGGTCTCCAATGCGAGGGACCCCCTGAAATTTTCATAACATTTATTCGTACGTAATAAAATGGTAGAGATACTTACGTCAATTGGAAATCAACGGTTGTGAATCGTCCCATCAAGATCCGAACATTATTCGTTGATAGCGTTGGAGAGACAACGGATGACCCTCCATCGGAAATGGTTCCCGAAGCAAAGCCAGAGGCCAAAACCGACAGCAGAACAAATAAACGAAGTCTCATATTAACTGCTAGAGACAGCTTGCTGAAGAATTGTATTCAATCGAGGGGTTCTCAATCGAAAGAAAGAAAAACTTGAACTGAAGAATTTGTCTTCATTTGCGTTGTTTGTCGACTTTTTCATGGATTTGCCGCGAACCGATAAACAGAGCGGAGGGTTTAATCAATGGCACTGAGTCTGAGGTTCACATGGTCACTTATCGAAAAAATACGATTACTAATACGGTAATCCGAGCTCGCGATGATAAGCGACAATTGTCTCTAGTCTCGTGAGTAATTCTGCCGACAATCTTCGCGCCCTCAACCATCAATTGCGCGCCATTCGAATGATGGATGATGTTGGAAAACTGAGACGGCCAACCAATAACTCCTCCAGTCCACGAAGAACGGATCAATTCGAATTATGAAATTGCGTTCACCGCATACCATTCGCCCATAGAGCGAACGCGTTCCACTGCGTTGCTGTGCGTTATTGTCTGGCAGGTTCAGTGGATTGTCACTTTGGAGTGAAGTTGCCGAGTATCGCACTGATGGGAACTGTCATTCGAGCGCACACGTGAATTAAAGCATTTCTGTGTTGGCTATCGCAAATGTTGTTTAGTCGCAGTCAATAATCATTTGAATATTTTAACTTAAAATAATAAAATGGTCGTTGCGGAGAAAATACTGATGCGTAAGATAAAAAAGCGTGAGAAGATCAAGAAGACGCTGGTTGCTGCCAAGCAAAAACCAAATTCAGAAGCGGAGCCATCAGAACCACCAGTCGCTTGTAAGTGTCGAATTGAGGTTAGGTGAGAAGCAATAATAACAAATTTTGGACGACTTACCATGCTTTCCAGTTTCACCTGGACGATTTGTCAGGCCACTAAAGAGCGATGCCCCTGTTTCGAGCAAGAAACGCAAACCGGATGAGGATGCAGAACAATCAGAGCCAAACAAGAGTAAGTAACGGTGGTAAATGTAAATCGTTTAGCGAGGAACCAATCCGCAGTAAAGAACATGTTTGTTCCGAAAAATGATGAGTCTAAGGCGAATTTGAGTGTTCCTCGTCTGGAATCGAATTTCCAAAGAAATTCTCGATTTCAAGCGAGTCGAGCATACCATGAAATTGTTCACATCTAACTGATTTCATATCATATAACAAATCTCATTGAAGCAATGTCGTCATGCATTAGTCTAACGTATTATCAACATTTACAGAAAACAAAACCAAGAAGAAGAAGCAACAACCTAAAAACGATGCTGAAGTTGAAGAGGAAAATGGCGAAGAAAATCGTTTCAAAAACGGTCGTGAAACAGCACCAGTTGATAAAAAATACGAAGATTTAGGAGATCGTAGTTTTTCGTCACTCAAAGGCCGGATTTCGGAAGAGACGCTCCAAGCCATCGACGACATGGAATTTTCAACCATGACGGAAATTCAAGCCAAATCGATTCTGCCACTGCTGGACGGTCGCGATTTGGTTGGTGCTGCCCGCACAGGGTCCGGAAAAACACTGGCTTTCCTGATACCAGTCGTGGAATTGGTTGTGAAATTGCGTTTCTTGCCTCGCAATGGCACAGCGGTTATAATCATCTCGCCCACCCGAGAACTTTCAATGCAGACATTTGGTGTGCTAAAGGAACTCATGGCCCACCATCATCACACATATGGCCTGGTTATGGGTGGTGCTAATCGTCAGGTTGAGGCCGAAAAGCTCGCCAAAGGAATCAACATCTTAGTCGCTACCCCCGGCCGTCTCTTGGATCACTTACAAAATACCCCAGATTTCTTGTACAAGAATCTGCAATGTCTGGTCATCGATGAAGTAGATCGGATTTTGGAAATCGGTTTCGAAGAGGATTTGAAACAGATCATCAATTTGTTACCGAAACGTCGCCAGAGTATGCTCTTCTCGGCTACACAAACGGACAAAATTGATGCCTTGACGAGCTTGGCTCTGAAACGAGAACCGATTTATGTGGGTGTGGATGATAACAAGGATACGGCCACAGTCAGTGGACTCGAACAAGGATACATCGTATGTCCCTCGGAGAAGCGTCTCTTGGTGTTATTTACATTCTTGAAGAAGAATCGCAAGAAGAAGGTCATGGTTTTCTTCTCGTCGTGCATGTCCGTCAAGTACCATCACGAACTGTTCAATTACATAGATTTGCCGGTCACTTCGATACACGTAAGCCACTCATCGCCTTTGGCCTCTATATTCAAACTAATTGAAATGGCTCGATTATTCATTTTTAGGGAAAACAAAAGCAAACCAAACGCACCACCACATTCTTCCAATTTTGCAATGCCGAATCGGGTATTTTATTGTGCACAGATGTTGCTGCCAGAGGATTAGACATCCCAGCTGTTGACTGGATCGTCCAGTTTGATCCACCAGATGATCCAAAAGTAAGTGGATAAAGCGCAACCCCTCAGATCTCTGGGCCAACTACAGCCTTTTTCTACACAATTAGGAATACATCCATCGTGTCGGTCGTACGGCTCGTGGCGAAGGAAGTTCAGGACATGCTTTGCTGATTCTGCGCCCGGAAGAATTGGGATTCTTGCGATACTTGAAACAAGCCAAAGTGCCGCTGAACGAGTTTGAATTCTCGTGGAATAAAATCGCCGACATTCAACTACAGGTAATGCTCTTTCTGTTGCTGTTGAACCAAAACTATGACGTAACTAAGGGAAAATTCTGAAAACAAGTCAAAAACAAGCTTCACCTTCTGAACGAGCTCACATGGAACGGTCTCATTCTAACCCACCTACTAATACCAGCTGCGCTCAGTCGACAGAGCGCATAGAACGCACTAATAATACCAACACAGTTCACCTATCGATTAAATGTATCCGCACAAAGTAAAAATAGGAAAAGCCAGAATTTTTCACCAAAAAATACATCGAACAAGAAACGGTGTACATTTCAAGTGGAGATCGGTTCATTCAGACATGGCTCGAACGAAATTTAGCGAGGTACTGTCGCCAAACTATGCAGGTAGTGAGAAAAATTTCCCACATCATTTCCCATGCCGACTATTGCCACCGACAGTTGGCTTATAGCTTTATGTATGTGCGATGCGCTTTGCAGTCGTCGGTGAATGTGTGGTTGTGTTTATGTTTGTGTTTGCGCGTAAATCGTTTCTTTTTGTCTTTGCGTTTCATTTGCCTGCGTCGTTGTTTTTCGAAACAAAATTCTCTTTGGATAAATCAGATCAGCAACTTGCAACCGATGCGCAAGCAGAATGACGAGGGGAAAATTATGCGAAAATTTTATGAAATGCCGTTGGAAACGTCGCTGGCCAAGAGCCAAAACGATGAATAATGATACACTTACCGACATTTTTTGGCTTTTGGTTGTCGTACTTTCCATTCATTGCTTTGTGCTGGCGTCCACTTGCCGTCAAAATGATTGTCTTCAAGAGCAAATCATTGCCTGAACCATCGACCAAATGAATGGCTGTATTTTTCGCGATAAAAATGTCAGAGCCACCGATGCACATCGACCACTTTGCCCGCGCTAATCTTCGACAGCATCTTCGCATCAATTTCAATGTGCCTCTCGGTCATGACATTATCATTTCGACTGTCAAATAATTTTCTTTTGTTTTCATTCGCGCTCAAACACAAACAAACACACCAACATGCAGAGTTGCACTGTAATACCGCCATCGTTCTTCTCATGACTTTGGTGTCTCTTCGTTCTTCCCTTCAAAAATCATTTTCTAGTGATCTTAGTCGCTTTCCATCGGTCTACGTCACTCTTCGTCGGTCTTTGTCGCTCGTCCAAAATGTAGTGCATGTTTTTCATCAAGGTTATATTTTAGCCACAGTTGATGCCGTTAACTTATAGCTCATTTAAACAGATCTTGTTGGAAATTCAAAACTTCGTTCGCATAAAATGAACATTTGGCATGGCAATGCGTTATTTTCAGGAGTTTATCAATATTACTGCGTCGGAACAAACGAAAACCTTCTGGGAAAGATGTTCACCTGCGGGACGCATGTTATTGTTGCTTATGCAACATCATCGTATCGCACACGAGGGAAATGCCTTGCATTGACCATCCAAATGGCTCGATGTCGTTCATTTTGCCTTGCCCACATCGCAACATGCTATCCACGAAATTCATTAAATTCAATTCTCAACGCGATCAGGTGTTCATTTGCGCTGATTTATTGACATGATTTATCCGATGCTCAATGCTTTTTCAAACGAACGCATTGAAGAATTAAAAACGAATTGAAGGGGAAATGAGGAAAACTGTGTGTCGTTACGCTATTTCGGGCTATTTTCGCTTACCATGAAATTTATTCAATTTTCACTAGCTGACGGGACATTTATGAGTGTTGATGAGACACGGCTTCGTTATTGTTCTTCGTCGTTGAGCTTCATTGCAGGCGCATTCTTCTTCGACCTCGCCCAAAATGATTTTCCTTCAACAAAATTATCTCTTTGGTTGTTCTTTCAAGTGTTTTCCTTCGTTGATCATCTCATCGACTGAATTATTGTTGAATTGATATCGCGAATGCCTTGTGTGTTTCACTGAACCAGCGCTCTGTCGTCCTGGTTAAATGGACGGTATATGGCTATTGATGTAAAACGACTGCCTTCATCGGAAAAGTCAGTAATCTGAGTCGTCTCCAGTCCCCGTCGACCCAATTGATCGAGATTCTACTGTACCAATGAGCGTCTCTTGTGAATGCACTCGTCGAATGTATTTTTAGAAGAAAATGTTCATAAAAGTATCATCAACATCATCGTTTGAACACCTCAGCAATACAAGTTATTCAAGATAATTTAGATTTTGGATCAAATCGAATAGTGAGAATGACATCAGACTATCGTTCGTGAAATTGGAATATAAAAAGGCGATTTCTTGCGATGTCTTTCCGAAAAGAAGAAGAAGGAGAAGAGGAAGAAAATGGATGGTGTTGGAGGGGTTCAAATATGTGGTAGACGGGAACATTCACCGCACCGCAATTGATTTTTCGTGGTCTCATTATTCGAAGCAATGTGTCGCGTCAGCCACGAAACCATAAGGCCAATCTCATCCATAATTGACATCCCGTCACTTTTGTGATTATATTACCGTACAGTGTGATCGTGTCCAAGCAACAACGCAAACGCGGAAAGATGACATTTAATGAATATCGATATTTTTAGAGGAGCCGAAAAATGAAATTAATGATTTTTTTGTTCGTCACTTCAACTAAAAATAATAAATTTTCGCTAATGAACAAATATTTGAGCGGTTTGTCAAAAATATATGAAATTTTGATGTGCAATCACGTTGTGGTGATGTCGTCTACAATGGTCGTGATGATCGATGGGTTGAATGGGAGTTTCCCAGTTCTAAGGTGACCGATGTGGATGCACCCGATTTGGATTGGCGGTTAGAAAAGAGGAGCGCATGGCAAAGAAGCAGAAAAAACCAAGATATCAAGCAGCACAAAATTTCAAGTAGAAAAAAGCCAACACTTCTCAAAAAAGATTTTATGAAAAAGGCCGTCGGTCCAACAAAGAACTCACAGCGCTTTGCGATGTTAAATTCGAAAATCAAATTCGAAAATTCAAATTCCAAGGTTATGAAATGGTGCGTGAGCGCAAGCAGTGCACCACCTACATGAACATCACCGATATGGTTTTGTAAACAGCAGACTGGGTAAATGTTGAGCGATTGAGCGAAACGAACCAACGAACGAATTGATTATTCTGTTGGGCTGCGCTGATTGTTGTTGATTGTTTGGCTGGGGCTCCACTGTTTGTGATCGGTTAGTTACTTCTCGAGCATTGTTAAATCGTTCGTTTAACAATTTGACAGTTCAAGTAGATCGATATAATTCTCAATTTCCGCTAGTGTATTCATTCCGAATGTGGGCTGGTCTTATGTAACATTCTAGAACGTCGCAAATCAATCAAGAATGATTGCTGATTGTTGTGAACAAAGCTTATTTGTTTTGAGGTTGAAATTGAGTCAAGAGGTGTTCATTCGCAATGACTGCGGTTCGTCATTCAACCAGGGCCATTCTCTGAGATGCTTTCCGACTTATTTCTTTTTCGAGAAAAACGTCAAATTTCAAGCATTTCCGTGTTATCTCGAAAACGATATGGTGGATGATGTATGACGCTGCGGTCAGAGGGCCATGAATTCCATCCTACGAAAGAAATTCATCTGTCAGTCAGAAAGATCGTCAAATAGCGCGTGAAAAATGAGCTTCTCGTCGTCACAATTCCTGTTGCTTCTTCATTAATCGTGATTTCATAATGAAAATATTCCCTCAAACAAAAACAAAAGAAAAAGCAAACATCTGGATGATTTTCGATGAAACAAGCGATTCAAAAGTCTGCGCTGCTAATTATGTGCACATTCGAATAGCTGGATTTCAAGGCTATTTCGAGTGACAGCACAATGAAATGAACTGTGATATTCTCGCCGAAATCGAAATCGAAAACCAAACAGGCAATTTTCCATTGTTTGCTCATTGAAAGCTTTGATTGAATGTGTGTCATTTCCGTTGGACACATGTCCAATACAAAATCATTTCAATAAAACCGAAAACTCAATTATGCCTCTGATCGTTTGTTCGATGCTGATGGAAATCCCACAGTGCTTATTACATATCGATTTTGTGTTCGAACGAGACTCGTTCAGCATTAAGATATCCAATTTTAGCTCGATCAAAATGGAAATGACATTTTTGAAATGGCATTTCCATCGAGATTCATTGCCGAATAAAAATTTGTTGACTCAAAATTTACCCGAAAATTCACGTTCGAAACAAGTCAGATATCTCATTGCCTGTCGTTATCTCGACTGCATTTTCGTATTGAAAACTTGCATTTGGGTGATTAAAACTCATGGTTGCTGTTCGGCCTGTTTCACGTGACATCTTTCCTGCGGCACAAGCGCATACACTCGTATACATCCGCACACTGCTAGCGCATGAGACACACCGCAAACGGATTCGGTCAAATCGCACACACCAAAAACTCACAGCCATTTCTACATATTTTAAATGGTTTTTCAAACTTTTATTACGTATTTTATGATTTTCCAACCAAAAAATAGCGCGACAAAAGTGCCCCCGAATCGAACAAAACATGCGCAAGAACACGTAAAATGGAAAAATCGAAAATAAAAACGACAAGATGTTAACGTTTTTCGAAAGATTTTCAAATGTGAGAGAGTTAATTATAAGTCCCAGCATATCCGCAAGTACACACCGCGTCATTCATCATTTCGTATGAGCCGTTTTATCGAATTGAAATGCATGTTTTGTTTCGGTTTATTGCCGAGGCATGGTTTCGTTGAATGATCGAAATGGCAGTATGCGTCCCAGGAGACGAATTGGTTCGAATTACCAAGCAGTTTCAGAATTTTGTCTCCCTTTTCGCTTCCCAAGACCTCAATACAAAGCAAACCAACTAAATCTTTTTCTCAATTCTACTTTCAGTTGGAAAAATTAATTGCGAAGAATTATTTCCTGAATCAATCGGCCAAGGAAGCATTCAGATCGTATGTTCGAGCTTACGATGCACATCAATTGAAGAACATTTTCGACGTGGGCACTTTTGACTTGAACAAAGTGGCATTGAGCTATGGATTTACGGTGCCACCCGTTGTCGATTTGAGTAAGTACCATCGCCCCACGCTACTCAATGCCCCTCAAAACTCACGACTTTTCTTCCATTTTGCAGAAATGGGTCACAAGTTGCGAACTCGCCCAGAGAAACGCATCGGTGGCGGCGGTTTCGGAAAATTCAAAGAGATGAATAAAGACCACAACAAAGTCCGCAAATTTAGACAAATTAATGGAGACGACGCCAAGAAGAGGTTCACCAGATAGATTGGTCGACTCTAGCACGGTGTACAAATCAACACGGATCCCATACTTTTGTTTTTTCCACTTTTTATTTTTTGAATTTATATCAAAGTGTTTAAACGATACGAAATAAATTTTTGAGTTTATTTTAAAGTAACGGCGAGGTTTTTCATCAGCACGCCCCTTGATTTCGAAACCGAAGGTGAGCTCTAGGACTGAAGGAGGCCCTTCCAATCCCATCAGACCATTTACAGCGAATATTGCACAAGAAAACGCCACACTCGAATTCCAAATTAAAACCCATACACATCCAGCAGCGGCATTTGATTATCGCTTTTGCGACTCATTACTTTGGTGGTTTGTCAAAAATGTAAGAAAAATGGATGGTTTTTGGTTTTCGGTGCGTAGGCATTTTCGACGAAAACGAAAAATGAATGTTTGCTCATTTCGTATTCGACTGTGGCGGCTTAGGTTGGAGTTTTTGCTGTTGGCGTCGTCGCTGTCGACTTCGTCACTGGTATCGATCGGTTGTTTGTGATTCAAAGATGACTTTTTCCCCAACACTCTAACAACAGCAACAATAATCATAATAAAAAAAAAAATAATAACAACTAATTTCCGAACATTGTGACAACACAATGGTTAATGTTAATGTTGAATAGTAACATTGATCAGATTTCTTTTCTATTTTTCATTTCGGATGGTTGGCCGTAAGGTAAGCATTTGGAACGAATGTTTGTTATTGTTGTTTGTTTCAATCATTTGGTTGTGTTTTGTCGTCGTCATCGTTATTGTCATCATCGCACTGTCTGCCGTTTCATCTTGTCTTGTCCTGTGCTGTCTTGTTCGGAAGCTGAGAAAAGATCGTGAGTGAATTTGGCTGTATGTTTTCTTTTTCATTTTTTTTCTTTTCGTTTTGCTCAACTCCAACATCATCATGTGAACGCTTGTTGTTGTTGTTTTTTTTTTTCGAACGAGGATCTCTGTCAAACTTGCTCGAGCTTTTGTTGACTGAATTTCGATTTATTTCCAAATAAACGATGATTGAAAATTGACGCAGACGATGACGATTTTTGGACAGTTGCTTCGATCTCAAAGCAAAGTCTGTCGGGACGACATCAACGGAAAATGCAAGCAATCAACTAAGCCGGATGGGAAGATCGCATAATGAGATTCTCGGTTCAATGCCGATTTGGAAAAATTATGAAATCAATTCATTTATCATTTTTGTGTCAGTGCGAATCGGTTTCAATCACATGTCAATGAAATAAATCAATGAATGGCTGATTATTTATGGTTGCGGCGGTGCGGTTCGGTTGAAATGAGGCGAACACAACAACAGAAAACTAATAATATGCAATTAGGATATAATCGAATGACACCTTCAGATTAATTTCAATTAAATCCGATGAGCGAAGAGCATGCCGCACGACAACTAAATGCCAAGTCAGAATCCAAATTTGAATCCACCCATTTTGGATGACTTTGATTCTTGAATCGAAATTCGATTCCAAAATGGTCGATCGATTGATCAATCGATTTGATTGTGTGCGATGGAAGACGTCTATTGAGTGGTTCATCTGGAGGCAATCGCTTTTCACGTTCACATCAACGTCATCCTTCAATCAAAAATTATGATCATTTTTGTTTTATTCCTTTTCTTTTATTTATGAAAATCTCCCTTCGAACGAGCGATCGCGTGACCGCACATTGAATTGAACGAGCTCAATCTTTCAACGCCTTTCAGCGATTTTCCCATTTTTCATTCACTACGGCAGAGCCCAGTCGAGCCGAGTGTGCTAGGTTGTTGGGTTTGGCCCCAAGAGACACCTCAAAACAAGTGAAAATCATATTGAAATTGATTTTCAAAAACGGGTCCGTGTGTGAAAACAGCGACGAAAATGAACGGTAATTGCATTGTGAGCAATCAATTTTCTGTCAACACCGGCGAAATTGGTTAAGCGTGGGTGTGGGTATACGTGCGACGGTGGATGCAGGGAAATCGGCAAATTATTAAAATTACCGATGATGAAATCTCATTATCTCGTCGACGACTAATTGATATGCCTGCCTTTCCATTGATACATCAAACGTCCTAAATTCGTAACGCTTAGTTCTGAATCGTCAATCGATTACAAGCAAGATTTGTCCCGTCGCCGAATGTACCGTTTCGTTTCTGCTCAGCGCTTTTATTTTTATTAACCGATTAACATATGGTTAAACGGCAAAGTTGATGGTTTGTACTGGCCGATGTCAATCGTGTGCTGGTGTTGGTGTGATGGTGCGCCTGACGATATAGATAGATACAAAATAATCGGAACAGGTACGCCTACAATGTGTGATATTACGTTATAAGTTTTTGTTGGTGGTCGTTGTTTTGTTTTTTGTTGTTTCCAATCGGATATTTTTTTTCTCTAGTCATTCATTGTACAGTGTGTTTCAAAAAGATGAGAACGACGCGACGTCACAAAATCACCGCGACGTCGCGCCAAAAGTGCCTACTGCGATGGGCAACCCAGTGAGTGCCATCGCAGTAGGCACAAATGACACTTCGTGTGACGTGACTGCGAAGTCTCACCGTTCTCAAGATTTTGAAACGCACTGTATGTCGGTTGGTTGGATGGATGGATGGCTGGTTGATCGTTGCTTGTGTTCAACAACGTTTCATTTTCTTGATTCGGTTTCATTTGGATTTCATTCATAAAATGTGGCGGAATAATAAAAGTATAATTATTAATGAAAATTAATAACTTGAAATATCATACACCTTGACTTGATTGATTCACATAATAATCGTATGCGAATGAATGAGTTAGTTTTAGATGGTTAGTCCAAGTGGTTGGGTGCTGGTTGATTGGAATTTACGGCCTATGCCATGCCATGCCATGCCATGCCATAATGTACGCATGACGCCACATCGTCACATGGCACTCTGATAATTTTCATTCATTCATTCATTCACCAGTTACCAAGTTACCAAGGCGAATTGAGTTCACACACATATCACGACAGCATCGACACCTACCCGATTGCGGCACATGGTCACTTCGTAGCCAAAATGTTATCTCCGGTTCAGGCATCAATCACGATGACAAAATAATGTAATTATGAATCAAATGTTGTTTCAAATGAAAGCACAAATTCAAATTCAACGTCGAAAAGAGAAGAGGAAAAAAAGCCAGCAACTCGAATGCCTCCTTCATTCATGAATTTCGATGTTATTGCTGCTGCTGTTGCTGTTGTTGTTGCTTTTATATTGCCAACCATTGACATAAGTTCTCGGACCGTTTTGGGAAATCGAAATGGTGCAGGTAGGCTTGGTTTCCTTCGACGAATAGTTGACTCAAATTGAATTCAGTTGGACTTTGGGTTTTGTGTTTTCTGCTGGTTAATTTGATTTGGTCTTTTTTCATTTGCTTTTTGGTGAGCCTTCTGTTTATGGTCGACACATTATCCGGTACTTTTTCCATAAATTTGATTCGATGATAGAATGCCCTTCGTCTTCTTTCGGTCCCCCACTCATTAGTCTTGCAATGTCGACGGCAGTCAGAATAAAGAAAAAAAAGAAAATAAAAAAAACTGTCAAATGCATTCTCCGGACGGTGATTCTATTCTCAATGGAAAACATTCGAAAAACCCACGTAATGCAAATCGATCAATTATCATCGAAACAAAAGCATAACCGCAAACCATTTAGACTGCTTGTGATTGTCATGCATGCCATTGCTTTGGCACTGCGGTTATTTGGTTTGTGTTTCGTGCGCGGAAAGCTCGATGATGGTGGAGCACGCATACAAATGCATTCACAAATCACCGAGTGATTATTTGCACTTGAACTTAATAATAAATTATCGTTTTTGTAGGAAATTTCATAATGGCTTTAGTTGATTGCTTACACCCACTCGTGCACCATGCATCGACCGTCATCGCTGCTGGTGGAGTTTTTCAATCGAACGCTTGACTCGAATGAATGCGCATAAGTTGCGTGCGATACAGGAAAATGATTTGTTAAATGATCTTAATCGATTGTAACCGAATGGGCACGTTCCACAGCAAATGGTTCATCTAGGAAGCCTGCTACCACCCAGACTCGGCTGATCATATCGATTTTTGAGTCATTGCGAATGTCACAGTTGGCCTACTTGCCAAAAATCCTTGAAAGGACTTGAATGAATTCGCTCCAAGGACCTTAGATGCGTCACATCGCCGACACATTACCAAGCAAATGCATATCTAATCCATCTCCCAGCGTTCTTTTCCGTTCAAACTGATACTCGACACAGAAATTACACGCAAATTAGATCCAAACACAGAAGTGAATTCAATTGTTTCGATAACTAATTGTCATGTGTTCGTTCGAAATCTAATCGAACAATTCGAAATGATTACTTTGACTCAGTCGAATCGGAACTAAATGTAATTGTTCCATCAACCACAGCCGGCGACAACAACTATTCTACTATTGCAATAAACAAATTAAAAATCGAGACGAAAATAAAACAAAAAAGCGATCAACAAAAATACATCATTCGACTATCATTGTTCGACATTTCAAATGGATTTCATTGAAAACTGCTTGGCGAAACAGGCACACCATTTTGGGAGCGATGCAGTTGCGATAATTTGCTCGATCAAGACTGATCGTGATTTCGAATCCAGCTATTGGTGAAAATTTCGGAAAAAATAATTAACTTGGGGTTTTCTACGCAACAATTTCTGATGCAGGAAATGATGATCGTCAATTGGTCAATTAGCAAAATGATCTTCACGACTTGTCGTTTGCGATCCGTATGAGATCGAATGCAGAATTCTCTCTTCCTGTCTCGTTTCGGCTAGTTGAATTCACACACAAGATGTCGCTGCCAAATTGATTCATAAGTCCACCGGGTGAATTCAAAACAAATGACTGAAATTCAATCACAATGACAATATTAGATATTCAGAAACATTTGACCAATAACAACTACAGAAACGAAGCGAAAAAAAGAACATGCGAAACGAAGGTGCAGCACTTCCCACAAGTATGGCCAGCCAAACCACCAACGAGCAGCAGGCCACAACGGGCCACAACAATGACAAACACAAAAATGTGCTACCGACTTTCGAGATCGGGCGGCTTAAAAGGAAAACTAAAGCAAAATGACAAAATCAATGACACACCAATCTGATAAATTTAATCATTTAGCATAATAAATGATTGTTTTATATGAAAATGTTGATCGTCTTACAGTCGGAATGATGACAAAAACCGACCCGCAACTGAGTTTGTTTCTTCTTCGCGGGTTTTGTGTGTGTGCTTTTTTCTTCTCTTTTTTTCTTTTTTTTCTTTTCATTTGTTTTTTTCTTCTGCTGTCATTGATGATTTTTCAACGATTATACTGCGCGAGTATTCTATCGCATATAATTTATGATTTTCATAACAAAAGCAACCAAAAATCGAAAACGTAGTTTTTTTCTCGGCTTTTATTTTTTCCCGAACAACTTAAGCTGATTATCAAAATCTCGTTTTCATCTCTGGGCTCTGCGGTGCACGGCAATGGATGGTTGGATGGAATTTCTTCCTCGTCGTGGATTTTCTTATGACTTGAAGTCAATTGATTCGCTTTTCGATTCTTTAGTTTCAGTTTTAATTTTTTCTGATGCCATTGTTTGTCAAAATTTTAAACGATTACAATTTTGAACAAAGCTTGCCATCACTTGAAACCGTTTCATGACATTCTGACAATCATGATTGTATCAACTCGTCAGATGGTGTTTGTCTGCTTGGGAACATATTTTGACAGAGAAATCATTGATTCGAGATTTCAATGATATTTGATTCGTAAACGATCTGTGAGTCGTTCCTTTGATTCGCTGCGAATGCAAATTTACGCTGAAAAGCTCGTTCCCTATGAAAAAGCAAAGAACCCCCGAAAAATTTCAAAATAAAAAAAACGCTACAAACAAAAGCAATGCATTTATGATGATTCAGTCGACCACTCCTCGTTTGTTTGCTAAATGAAAATTCCATTCAAATTCAATCAGAATTGATGATGGGATGCGGCGCACGCAGACACAGACGCGCACATTGCATCGCACAATACTCTTCCTTATTTTCCACACGGAATCCAATCAATGCTGGCATTGTGCGATGTAAATGGTACTCGTTAGCTGTTCTCCCCACTTGAAATTCTTTGCATAAATACATTCGAAACGAGAGCTCATCGACTCATGGATCTCCAGTCGGCTTCGAGTCACTTCTAATCAAATATGCATTTTCATAACAAATCGCACCAAGCATTTTGACAGATGAATTGGGTCGATCGTTCGTTTGTTCGTTTGCACCGAAGAGACTTCTTGCAGATCGCATTGATTGGAATTCAGTGGATTTTCTCCGAAAAAAGTCTATTTTCTCGTTCGGCTTGATGCGCCACCAATGAACAAACGAAACATTTGAATTCATGCGTTCGTCAAATGACGGCGGCGGTAATCGCTTCAGCAAACACTTTGTTCAATCATTTCAATGTTGCTCTTTAATTTTCGATGACCATTTGATCGATGGCCATTCATCGAACCGATCAAGGTGTGGTTCATTTCAGTAACATCGTCGTTTGCAATGTGTATTCCAACCGAAATGGACATATCCATCGCAATCAAAATCCCATCGATGAAATTTAATCGATTTCAATTTCAAGACTTTGGCAAATATTTATTTAGCCGCTTTCACGCGAAATAGATCGACGGCGGTCAACCTCATCGATGTGATTTTGTTTACAAATTGTTTCAATTTCGAGATGGGCAATGATCATTTGGCTACGTGAGTCATCAGTCATGTCCAAGTAGTTCACGAGCTTGCAAATTGCCGGTCTGAATGTCGGAGCGTTATCGCAACGACTGCAATGATATAAATTTTGAACTTTTTCTTCTCCTCCCAATAACGTCTTCTCTTCAGTATGCTTTCGCGGTCGCATAATGTATTCCTTCGAATGGAGCAATCAGCAGTGCAACGCATAAATGGCAGGAGATCATTTAATTGTTGTTGTGGCAGACGACATTGCATGGTGCTGCGAATAGTGGCGTTTCATGTTTTCATTATGCGACATCATTTCTCATTCAAAGTCACATATCCAACGGCCATTGTATGATAATGTCCGGGATTCTGGTGCAGTATCATTATCGGTGATTTAGCATATTTTGAGCGAAATGGTAACACCATGGATTTCATCGAAATGAATTCGCTGGCAGTTGTTCCAGATAGCGGTTCAACCGCCTGGTGCCGTTCATTGGCCCGAAGACAATTCAAATTGCATCATCGTTTAGGTGCGAGTGCAGCATGTATCCGCGGCGATATGACAATACAAACAAACACTAACCAATGGTTTAAGTCACCCCTGATTGCATGACCTCACGCCGCACGCGGGCATGTACTAAACGAAGTTTATTGACCACAACCGAAACGATTCTAAAAATCGAATAAACAAATATCATCACGGTGCCGATTGGCGAATGCCGAATCCCGAAAGCCGCTTTTCGAGAAATACCATTTTTAATTCGTAAAACAAACGATCATATTTTGCACCTTTATACCGAAATTGCGCTCATCAAAACGCACCTTCGGATGATGGAATTCACAAGTTGATCGTGTCAATGCAGTGCGTTGGATGACAGTCGGATGTGTTTATTATGTTAGTTCTGAACCGAATTCTCGCGAGATGGTGACTGGCGCACCATACCGTAGCGCACCGGTGTCTTTGTGATAGTGATAGAGTGATAGAGTCAGTGAGTGAGTGACAATCGTCCATTAAAAACTCGTAAATTACTCGACTAATGTGCATTCAATAGCGAAAACCGTCGACTGGTCAAAGTGTTTCGGTATTAAAACTTCAAGTTCATTCAATGT
>JANSTV010104157.1:0-19451 GCA_027564135.1 Lestremia cinerea
ATATATATAAATATTAAGTACCGAGAAATATTCAAAAAATTTTGTACGTTAAAATATACCGTTTGTTTGTTTTTGTTGTTTTTTTTTTTTTTGTTATTTTCGTTTTTGTTTTTTCTTCACATTTTCCTTTTATTTCTAAAATAAAATAGCTATCTTTGTTATTCATAGAATAATATATTACTTTGTGTTTGCTTTTATTAAATTGTTTTTTTTTCTTTTTTTTTTTGCTTTTTTGCTTTTAATTTTATTTTCCAATGAAAATTTGTCGGCGCATTCTTTGGTGTGCGTCACATTTCGTTAAAACATTGGCTTGTCGATTCGAAAAAAGTGTTTGCTTTGATCATTCGATTTGAGCCGAATTCAAATGCGAGACATTCAAACGAAATCATAAACAAAGCCAATTTTCCTCCAATTGAAAGAAATTTTAACGATTTCGAACTTAGTTGAATAGGAAATGTATGGCAATTTTGAGTGTCTTTGAGCGTTTCATTCGTTTTGGAATAGTTAAATGCAAGAATGAGATCATCAAACTTAATATCAAAATGGCTTGCATCTGAGCTGCTTACTAAAATGCTAAATTTCTTAAAATCCTAAAAATCATTTCAGTTTGTAAGATTGCTTACGTACTAAACTTACGCTTTGAGCAAAATACTTAAGACAAATACTTTGAGTTTTCCTTAGCGGAATCATCATCATCTCCCTTCCGGTCTCGAATCGTTACTTGCACTCGCATTTGATGCTTGCTTTCGCTCATCGAGCTCCGCTTAACGACTATCTATGAATTTGGAACATCAACGATAAACGCGTTCTTATGACTCTACAAGTCTAGAAGTAAAGTGGGTCAACTGAGTGACTGAACGGGCGACGAGTTTTCGGTTATTTCTTCTGTTTTTTTTTTTCACTTATAAAACGTTAATGATCGTTTATCAGTCTTTTGAGGAAAAAGAAAAAATTCTTTTCTTCTTTTGCTTTGTTTTGTGTTTTGTTTCATTTCGATTTTCAGCCTTGGCCATTCTGGTGTTTGCTTAAAATATCGCTTGAACAATTCAATTTCTTACGCTAAGTCTCTTTGCGGGCGAGAACTTGACAAACAAAATGAATAGAACGAGACAAACACAGCACAACACAATACAATACAAGCGCACATGACGAGCTTCCTTCAATGTCAATGACGAGGACAAAACATGAACAAACACGAGGAAATGCGCTGAACGAATGTGTGTGGAATTGAAATGGTTTGAATTGTACCTCATGACAGTGGAAATGGCAGTGGCAATGGCGAATCGGTTTTTCGTAATGCGGTGGCTGTTGGAATGGTTGTTGCGGACAAGGGCGCCGCTGATAGAGTGCCAATGGGTATCGGAGCGACTGTTGCTCTCTGCGGTACAAATGGTCGAGCTGTTGCGGATGTTTGACTAGTTGTCGTTGGCTCCACATTGGCATTATTATTGTAGATAATGCAATGGGGAGGCGCCGACAAAAATGGCTTCTCGAACAAACTCTCCAAAGTCTCCGTCTCTTTGAGCACGTGATATGACGTAATGAATACACTTTTGATGCGCTCAAATATGCTGGCATCGTAGCATGAACGGGCGGTATTTGTTAAATCGAATGGTTCTGTTGACGAAGAAGAATTTCAATCAGTCAAATGTTGACAGCACTTTGAAGGCAACACACATACCTTCAATACACAGTTGAGTCCAAGCATGCGGCTCATTTTTCTGTGTTGGCACCACGCGACACTTTTCAATGGGGATTATTCCAGCGGTTCTCACCGAAATGGCGTATTGATCGTAGCTAGAACGATAGATCCAGTTAGAAAAAAACTGCTCGATTCGCGACTAGTTCAGTCAACCTTACTTGAAACTACTGTAGTATTCCAGGAACTGCAGAAACAGCTCACCCAACGCCTGTTTATTCTCCGAACAATATGGATCCAACTGTTCAGCCATGTCGATTGTGCTGATGTCATTGATTTTCTGCGAAACAAAAGAACCGATTCAAGACTCTAGTTTTGTGATCTCCGCCAGGGGGCGGGAAACTCTTTCAAACTCACCTGGAATTTGTCCGGATACATCGTGTGGAGGCAGGGAAGAATGACTGGTTTGACAGCGCATTGAAGGAAATGAATCGTCATCAGAACCAATGAATAGCTAGATATGGTCATGTCTTTGGCGTTGTTGATGTAATGGAATTGTGCCCACAACTTGACGACCAATGCCAATGGTCGCAATCGCCAGTCCACTGTGAAAGGAACAGGTGTCTCATGAATGGTTCTAAACCCCCGGCTCCCGTCTTTTCAACTCACTTTGAGTGTAGCATTGCAGCAAATGGGTGTTTCGGATGCCGACGCAACTATTGAAATTCAGATCGACTTCGAAATTATGCAAAGTGTCATTGAAACGAAGGATCGGCACTTTGGCTTGAATCAAATTGAACTGATCCAAAATGGCTGATGATTTCGCCAAATGCTGTTTCAACATAAACAATTGACACAAGGCCTCACTGCGGGCATCCATCGGACAGAAGTATCTTGATACAAGACACATATCGACATCGGACGAGTCCAAACCAAAGCCGGATATTGTTGAGCCGACCATGTAAAGGCTGCATTGCCCCAGATATCTCTGTTGGAGCAAGATTAGTTTTCGTTAGAACTTTCGTCCGGTAAAGCTGTATCTGACACTCACCTTGATGTTGTTGTACAGATTATCCCAGAGGTACATCTTCTTCTGGTACGTCTCCTTGGTTTGCTGATTCTCCGTGAATTTATCCCAAATGCTCTTCGACAAACCATCCCATTTGGAGCCATTGCATAGACTTTCCGGTGCTGTTTTCAATTCAACCAAATGCGCTCGATTGAAGAGTCGACTACGGGGCGTATACACCAAATATGAATTACTGTATTTGCGCTGCGATTGATTTTGATTGCGATCACGATAGTTGCCGTTGCGATAGGATTTGTGGCTCTGAGTTGGTGAACTGTTGCCGGATAAACTGTAGCGAAAGATGTTAGAAGAGTTTAGGAGGAAGATAGAAAGAGATATGTAAGAAATACCTTCGCTTCTGATGAGATCCATCGGCATTCATGTCCGTTTTAAGATTTGGAATGCCGCCGGGCGTACTGAAGAAGTCATGCATATGGAAGCCATGCGGATACAACGGATCGATAACAAACAGATTCTGAGCGCTGTAATAAGTGCCGACGGGCACACCAGCATCATCCCCAGCTGACCCGTTGACGGTGTTTCCATTGTTGTCGCAGGCATTATTCCCCGTTGTCATGTAGATTTCCTCGGGACTGAACAAATTCCCCTGAGACGATGTGGGCGGATAATTCATTGGCTGGAAGATGATTCCCGTTTCCGTTTCCAAAGCTGGCGACACATCCGCTTCGGCCGAAACAATGGGCACTGAACTCGGTCGATCGGTAGTTGTGGCCAGCGAGTATGTCACCCGCTGTTCCAGACTATCCAATTTGGTGGCCGATCCAGTGATGTCGTCTGTTGGAGACAACGGAGGCGAAAGTGGCGTTTCGATTTGAGGCTTTGACACTGTCGCTGTGCCATTCGCATCAACACTTGTGTCACGTGCCTCATGAGCATTCCCACCAGTCAACCGCACCAGCGAATTCTGATACTGTTGATGGTATCCAGTGCCTTTTTGGTCACCTCGTCCATTGTCGGAATGCTGTGGCGTCGCTTGATTCCCGTTACTATTCGCATTCGACGTGGACAGCACATAGCTATTTGTGTAATTGCCATATTTGCCATTGTTCATGCCGTGATGATTGTTGTAGCTGACATTCATCGGTGTGCTGCCGCCATTGGTGGCATTCTTACGATTCCGTTGATAATTTGAATTCCAATTTTTCTTATTATTATTTTGATAATTGCGATTGGTGCCATTGTAATTGCCGTTATTATGATAATTCTGATTGGACGGCATCTGCTGATGTTGATATTGTTGCTGTGATTGATGCTGTTGATTTGAATTGCCTTGATAGAAGCCGTTTGGATAGTAAAAGTGCTGTTGATGCTGTTGCTGGCCACCGTTTCGATAGTAATTCGAATTGGAGTTACTGCTACGACTGCCATCGCTGTTATTGCTACTGCTACTGGACATTACCGACAATGGCGGGGACATGGAGGCATTGTTCATTGGATTCCCGTGATTCGACTGGTTTGACTGATTCGACTGATTCGATTGAGTCGGCGGGTTCGAGTGATGATTATTGTGATGATGATGATTGTGCTGATGATGATGGCCACTTTTCGTTGAAGCGTATTTCGTTGAACCAATTTGATTGTATCGATGATGCTCAGCATTCACATTGATATTCGAATTATTTGTGTAGTTTGAAAAGTTGGACAACGCCATTTGATTATTTCGATGATGGTTGGATTGTTGCGGATGCCGTTGTTGTTGCTGATGTGGATGCATGTATTCACCGGTGTTGTTTCGTTGCATCTGTTGGCGATTCATGTAATGCGTTGACCGTTGCGGTGACTGTACATTTCCGGGTGATAATTTCCCAGTGAGATTTTGTTGGGTGCCTGCCATTCGAATGCCAACACTCTGCAAATAATCAACGGTGTACGTTGGTTTCGTTACATTCGTTGGCGGATTCGATTTCGAAGTGGTCGCCATATTTGTCCCGGTGACATTTGACGGTTTCAAAACGGGACTAAACGATTTTCGCAAATGCTGCATAACATCCGAATGATTGGTCACATTCATACCGCTTAAACTTAACAAACAACTATCACCGATGCTACCACTGCCACTAGCACTACCACCACTGCCACTACCACAACTTGTACTCAAACTTTCAACCGAATTTGATTTTCGTTTCGGCAATAATTTCGATTGTTTTGAATAGTTTGCGGTGCTCATCCCAATATTGCCACTGCCAATGCCATTTGTGCAACCATTTTGACCCATCAAATGGGGACTATTTGAATTTCGACTTTGTTGTTGCTGTTGATTGTGGTTGCTGCTTGTGCTGCTGTTGCTGCTGGTGCTGGTGGCGTTGCTGTGATTCGTTCGCTTTTTACCGGTTATTTGATATGCGTTTTTCTTTCGATTGAATGACGTTTTTGATGCTTGCTGGTGCTCTGTTGATTGTGTCGAAGGGTTGATTCTGTCATGGCTATCTACCTTGCTAATGTTATGCGATTCTCTGTTGTTCACATCAACTGGTCCGATGCGCGAATTCACAGTTACATCCGAATATTTGTTCATCTTCTGCCTCTCAATGTTTGGTGGATTTTGTTTTTTTTTCTCTCGCTTTAATTTTTTTTTTAATTTAATTTAATTTTTTTTTTGCTAATTTTAATTAATTTTTTTTCGTGTTTTTTATAGTAACAATTTTTAATTTACACTTTTTTTCAATGTTTGTGCACGAGCTAGCCTGAGTTTCTGAATGGCAAGGTCTGTCACAAGGAATAAATTCTGGAATGAGTGTTTTTTAACAGAAAAGAGAAATTAAAAAATAAATATTTAAAAGAACTATGAACTAATGCAATGAGTAGCGTTTGAATTGGAATATTTACGATGAACTGAGATCAATTTAATGGCATTTTGCTGTGGCGAAACTCGTCAAAATCTTGTGTCGTTTTCGATGTGAAAATCCCGAACGAAAGGATGGGAAAGGGGAAAATTGCCAAGGAAAATCATGTGAAATGAAGTTTTGTTGTTTTCACAAATCCGTTTCGCTGCAAAATCACTTCCGAATGATAATCGCCAAGTTTCGATGCATGCTTTTGTTATTTTCTGACACAGATTGGCCTAGTTCACCACGGTAAATGGCCAGCGTTTTCTTTCAACAGCTGAGGGAATGACTTTCGATTGAGTTTCCGATGGCCCATTCGTTGATATGCTTAGTTGATTTTTTCGCTATTTTTTGCTTCTAAAACAACAAGAACACGAAAACGTAAGGAAGAAATCCAATGAAAAATTCAATTGACGGAAAATTCATGCGACGAAAATCTTGTGCAACACACCGACGACCAACACTGTTTCGAATTGGCAAAAGGAAAATCACCTTTGAAAAATCCAAAATGGCACACATTTGAAAAAGGCGAACCAAATTAAAATCGAGAAAAAAAAATCGCAAAAAAATATTCAACACAAACTGAATTTGATGAACAAACATAATTCTTTGAGGCGGCAAATGCACCGTTACCCATTCAAAGCCTCCGCAGCGATTGACATTTTATCTTCAACGCTGCTTTTCAATTCGATTTGTTGCTTGCTTCGCTTATCAAATACCGAGCCAATCCTCGAGTAATGTTCGTAGTTGGCGAAAGGCGAAGATGGCAGAACTAGTTTTTCCTTCTTCTTCTTCTTCTTCTTCTATTTTTCCCCGTTTCGAGATTTTGTTCTGTTTTCAGTTTTTCACTGATTTTCGCGAGTTTTGCAAATCAACGACATTGCTGTTGAATTCGAATTTGAGAGAAAATCGTCATATGACCATTTCGAAATGTTGACTCGCAAAACGAAGATGCTCAAAAACAGCAAATCAGCCATATTTTTTTTCATCTCGATGTACATCGCAAAAAAAAAAAAAGAAAAAAAAGAGAAAAAAAAGAAAAAAAGGAGGCAGCGCGCAACCATCCACAGCATTTGCACAGAAAGTTCATTTTGTTTGGTTAGTTTCGGTCGTGTAAATTGCACAAAATGTTTTCAATTGCATTGAATTTATGTCGTCGGTTGATTTCGCTCGCACTTACCAGAATCAAATCACACAAATTGCACCCTTTCGGATAAATTACAATCGTTTTGTTAACTTTCTTACATGAATTCCAAATAACATGCAAACAAATTCAGTTTGTATTATTCTCAGTTCTTCAATACCAAACTTCCCTCAAACAGAAATGAATGTCTTCTATTCGCCATGCAAAAAAAAAACTGATCAAGTACGAATCCCTTTTTGTCAAACTGACAATTCGCTGGTGTTGCCAAAGCAAAGGCGCCAGATTTGAAATTTGTCTTCTGTTTCGCTTTCGATGGGTTTCGTCAATCGAATTTTCGTCTTCGGAAGACTCCAATTGAAGTCAATAATTGCAATTTGTCTGAAATGGGTCCGAAAACGATTCCATTTCGAAATTTTTCCGATAATCGAGCCGATTCCAGTCGACCTCTCGATAGGGACCCTCTCGCACACTCAGACTGACTGGCGCAACAATGACAGTCAACGTTCGTGAATGACATTTCTGGTGTAGTTCCTAACCTCAAACAGTGAAAAATGTTGCGAGCAATACGCTGCGGAAATTCTCTTTGGAAAAACAATTTCCATTCCATTCGCTCGGGCTTAGCCTCATCAACGGTCCGAGGCTACGCGAATGAGGTGTCACCCCCACGGAATGATGACAACCTGATCGACCCCGAATATCCCGAAATTCTCGATATTGCTGGTGAAGCCACAAAGTTACGGTCGCGGCAAGCGTGGCGCGATGAAGTGAAAAACCTCAAAACAATCGAGGAAAAATTGATCAAAATCAATATTCCGAGGTACTACGGATTCCAGAACATGATTTTGCGAGACGATAAAAATGCCTATGGCTCGTTGCCATACCATCAACACTGGACACGTACACTGTTTGAGGAAGGTTTGCCGACCGGGTATTTCAAACAAACACCGGAGCAACTTGACAGTTTGGTGGCGATTGTGAAGGACGCAATTGAAGACGGTTTCGCTTTCCATTTGCAAGGCTACAGGTGAGACGAAGCTAGTTTTCCCGTCGAGTCCGACTGAGTTCAAGTATTTTACTTGCAGAAATGAAGATTTATCCAAAGAAGACCTTACCGAAGCCAGTAAATATCGTTTGAAGAGCTTGTCGATTTGCCAAGAAATCAATCGAGTGCTGATCAACGCTTTTTGCGACAAAACAGAGCATTTGCGGTCGATTGAGGTGGACGTGGAGCCTCGTCATGAAGCATTTTGGTTTACTGGCGGGATTGAGCCAACGACCGCGCAGTGGAAATCGAAGAAAGGTCAAGAACACCAGAAGGACCGGGCAAGCGAGCCAGTTAACCGAAGCTTCCAATACTTTGGTGAACCATTGCTGACGCTACGGAATCGGTTGCCACTGCCGCCAGTCAACGAATCGGTCGACGATGCCTCGACTACTGCGGATCAGGTACCAGTACAGCGAAGTGACCCACGAAAGATCGGATACAGCAAGGACTTTGGTCACGGCAGGACGATCCCAGGATTTTGGCCCAGCAGTGAATTCGAGTTTGGTCAACTGGCGTACCACGATCGTCGCTTCCTGTTCAATCGAGACCCCCAATGGACAGACGCTCAAGAAGCTATCCATGGTCAAGGCATTTTAACAAGTTACGCTTGGCTGCTGGGTCAAGCCGCCTACCAAGGCTTCAACACCCTTAACGACATCACCTACCCATTGACCACGCAGACCATCATCACCGACGGTCAATTCTGGTCGTTCTACGTCTACCAATTGAACACCACCGAAATGCACAGCGATGCCTTCGAAAGCAACACCAAAGCGAACAAGTGTTGGGGCAGCAAAGAGTTGAAGCTCTACGAAAGCGTCGATGCGACTGGCAAATTGGTCGGATTCAACGATGAAGTGCTGAAGCAATTGATTCAATTCTACGTAAATGCTCCGCAGGCTCGAGAGTACAACATGAAACCGTATTTGGGCGAGGAAGAGCGAGTGGTGGCCGACATTGAACATTTGGATCGTCGTGTATTCCTCGAGAAACAATTCAAGCACATATTCTCGGGACGACCGAGACATCGTTTGGTTCCGGAAATTTACGCATGGGAGAAAATCTACAAAATCGATAATTTCACAATGTGGCGGGAGGCTCGTCGACGATTCTTCGAACTCAGACAGAATCCATTTGCTCGGAAATTGGATGAACACGCACCGCCTCGCATCCCAAAAGGAATCCGACCCAAGGGTCCAAAGTCCTATCCCAGATATGAAAAGACCTATTGGCCTTGAGGATGAGGATGTCACCGAACCGATGCAATTAGATGTCATTTCCGTTTTGTTCAAATAAACTTAGGGTTTTCATAGAATCGTAAACCGTTTTCTTTTCATTCATTCCGGTGGAGCCGCCCAGTCGATGAAGACGCCAAACTGTCTTCCAAAGGAAAACGTGATAAATTATCCGTCGAATCGAAACAGCCAGCAAATAAATTGATTTCCAAAATAAAAAAAGAGCAGAAAAAGTGCTTTTTTGTGTTTGCAAAAGCATCAATCCCCGGAGAGACATACGCACATTCCAACAAATGAAATTCATATTTCCGGAATACAAAACTGACTTTTTTCTGTCCAAGCAATCCATCTTCGGGATGGCGGCACCGTTAACTAGGTCACAAAATGCCGTCGCGAAACAGCTGGAGAGTGAAAGTGACGAAGAGGAAGGCGATAATGTTGCAAGTCATAATGGAGTCACGGATGGAGCTCAAGGTTTTTTACTGCAGCCTCATGATTAATGTTATGCATATTCCGACTGTGACGAGGATCCTATGCGTTCGTCGGCAGGACGGATAGTCTACAACTGAAGTCACATCGATAAAATTTATTCGAGTGAGTCACTCATCAATCTCTGCCGAAATGTTGAAAAAGCCATTCCTTCATATTTTCGTGACAATTAATGAACGGAGATGATTTACGGGCAGCGATTGGGGCTTGTTCTCGAAACGGTCAACGACACAATAATCACAGAGGCGATAAACATTTTATTGCATCACAGCACATTCAAACGGGGCAACGGTTAAACTACCGTCGCAACATCCATGCGAATGTATCATCGTTTAGGCCGGTGACGTCCGAAAGATAATCCACGATGACAAACTCACGTCATCAATAACTCATTGAGAGGCCCATTGTATTTGGCATCTCTCATCGGACGATTTGCTTTGGAGATTTATGCCGTCGTTGCGACCGCTCGTTATCAGTTTCGGTTTTATGGACTTTGAACATCGTTTCCGAGAGCCTTGGTCAGCCTCACGTGCTACTAAGGCCGTATACATTCACATCGAAACTTTTCCATCGAAAACCGTTGCTTTGTTTTGCTAAAACAATTTTTCGAATAAAAATCGAATAAAAAATTGAAGCGAAAAGGTTTACCGCACCAAATGAAAACTTGCCAAAGATATCCATCATGAGGAATACACGGAACGATGATGCCCATTCTCATTTGGGATTATCTACAACATTGATTATGTACGACCAATATAAAACTTTATCCCATAAAATTCAATCATTGGAAATTCATAATGCAAATTTCATTCGTCTTTGCAGAGAAAAGAAAAACAAAAGTCCAAAATAGAAACGGGAAAAAGAACAATTGGCAAAGTCGCATCGAAGATATTTGCGAGGCAGGAAATTGACCAAAGTCTATTCGAAAACGAAATATTTGCTTTGGGGAAGCATCGAGAAAGCATCGAGAAAGCAAGCGAACGAAAGGCGGAGAATGAAATTCTTCGTTTCGATTCCAATTTTATCGCACGTTGTTGGTGTCATTCACCGAGGAAATGTGTACAGATTTTCCAATTTCATTTGGGGGAGGGAACCTCCAATGAATATGTCTTGATACAGTTGCTCTTGTGCGTCGGATGATACGCGCCAACAATACCCGAAGCAATAAAAAGAAAGAAAGAAAGAAAGAAAAACGAACGAAACACTAAATGGAATCGAGGAAATATATCTCCGATTTCGATACAATGGCGACCATTCAAAATGCCTTGTCATTTCGAATTTTATTCTCGCTATTGATTTCATTTGATTGATTCGGCGATGTTTAAGTGTTATTGAAAGGATATTTTCGGAAAATTAAGAAGACATTTTATGATTTCAGTTTATTGTTAACGTTTCAGGGTCCGCCGAAGGAGATATGCTCGTTATGAGACCAAATGTCTGGATGGAGGGAAAGGGCGAAGGGTGGTGGGACTTGAAGAGGAATGCCGAATGATGAAAAATGACTTTGGATTTATTTTCGGAAAGGGCCATTCATCTTGTTATGGGCACTTTCGATGATGTTTTTATGGTCGGCTCCCACTCGTTGCTCGGTCAATTTATGAGACGAATATTCCGACAACATATTCCATTCCGAACCGAAATCCGCTTTTGAAAACCTTGAAAAGTTTCTGTCGTTTCCTTTGAATGACGTCCAACAGATGATTTTAGGTGAATCGAGTTGATGGTACTTGGCATTCAAAATGTATGCAGTCAACTTCCTATCGAGCCTCTCACCCCACGGCGTGTCCTCCCCGAGGTCGAATATCAAATTAGTTGGAAAACGAAAGTTATCATCAATTTAACTATCAATTATCGCCTCTAATTATGCCAGAAAGTCACTACGGATTCAATGCGACCTTTTTAATTGGCTTTGAGGATTGCTCGTTGTTGGCGAAACTAATTAGTTCACCTCCACATGAAAGCACCATAATTAGGACAGCACTCTTTGACGAGAAACATTGAAATTGCTGTTCGAAAAAACAACGCTTAAATATAGGCATCTCAAAGTAGAACTTCAAACGATTGATTGACGTGGCAACGGTTGCATGCATGAGGCTCGAATCTGAGCGGAGCAACAATGTTAACCGGAAAAGCCACAACAAGTGATTTGGTTTTCGTCGTTTTATAAGTGCTCTCGCAACATTGGTTCAGAGCGCAACAGTTTCCTGGAGGGGGTGGATCTCGAGCGAGATGGGTGGAAGCCAGGAGACTGAGGTGATTAGTCAAATTGAACTCGAACAATCGAAGTGATTAAATGACGATTGATGATAGCCTCATAATTATCATAACAACGACTTGATGGTCAGACATTGTCATGCAATGGGCGCCGCGTCACGTGACATGGCTGACACCATTGTAAATGTTCAACGAATTGAACTGATTTAATGGTATGACTTTGACGATGACTTCATATGCATTCACCCCATTTGCTCAATTCAATTTGTGAAGAGGCCACAACTGACCATCAACGAGGTCTCGTGGCTTACTGAAGGCTCTCAAAGCGAATACAAAACCACTTGGATGTCACGGCAAATGGATCAACTTGCTGGACGAATCGCTCTTCAACATAAATTTCCATCTCATCCCCGATGAATGGGCTTTTTCATGTGTGTGTTTATGTGTTTGTGTGCTTGTGTTGACCAGAACCAGCAAGATATAGTTCAAGATTTAATTGTTCACGTAGGCAATTCGCTTCACCCGAAAAATGTTTTATTCAAAATGGACAGTTTCTTTGAAAAGTTGTCGGACCAAAGTTGACTGCAACTATTGTTTTATTCAGGAATGTGGTGGAGGGTTTGGAAAGGCCGATTGGAAGGGATCACAACGATGTTGATTAAATTATTTTGTTGGTCGTCGTGTTGAATGTCGGCCGGCAGAGGTTCGATACGGCTTAATACGGAATGACATTTGGCACTTCTGAATCGTTATCGGATTATCTCTCGGTTGTATGTGGGCGTCAGAGAGCCGGCTGTCATTACCTTGGCATTGACGTGCTTCCGGATGATCTGGCCTCTGCACCGAATCGTTCTAATTGAGTTTTAATTGAATCCGTAAATAGCTACAAAATGAATTTTGAACGAATATTATTGGTTAATCCTCCCCTTCAACCCCTCACCCCCCAACCACAGAGCGGTCCATCAGCCTGGATAATTACCACTCATTGATTACATTCAACTTGACGTGAAATGGGATTAACGAGCAAAGTGTGTTTGTGTTCATGGCGTTCGCACCGTCGGCGAGATCAAGGCCATTTAATTCAATTGCCGAACAATTAATCAACATTCTATCAGCTTCTATTGACCTATTGATTTTATTTTTCCATGAAAATTGATTATGGTTCCATCGTCTGGGTTCGTAATGAATGAAAGTGGCGGCAGGTTATTGATTAACGAAAACTTTCACCAGAAAACACCACCGAAAAAGGCGAGCCAATCAACGCCCACATCAAACAGATGCTATCGCCTGGAAATGGATTTCATTCAAACCTCTTGTGGAGGAATCCCATCAAACTCAAGTCCGGACAACGGAATCGAATTCGTAATTCGTCATTCGACACATTCATTGAGGATGTTTGATGAATTACTTTGTCGGAACGAGGTGAGGTCTCCCTTCGAGTTGACAGGTAGTTTCGAAGGCGCTTTTGAGTGGGTTTGAAAATCCCGCTAGTCGCATTTTGAATCGTTTCAAATGCGTGATGCCCACAACGGGTCCTTTTTTTCTTTTTGTGCATGAAATCAACCGATTTTCAATTTCACCACAGCCTAATGGCTTTTCGATTTCGAATGAAATTGTCGAAAGGAAATTGGGTGATTAAGCTCTCGCATAAATCATTGCAAATGTTTCCTGGCATTCGATACGGTTGGCCGAGAAACAAGCGAGGGGGCGGAGAAATGGTTCATTCACCAGAGAGAGACAGACAAAGTACCGAAAATCCCAGTCGAAACATGGCAAAGGTGGTTAACGGATTCGATAAATTAAAATGTCGTCGATGATAAAATCATCGCACCGAAATGAATCTTTTGACAAATTTCAATCGGGCGGGAAATTCGGGTGGGAAGTGGCTGAATGGCGTCCAACGACATTCCACACAATAAGAGCATGGCGTTTTTTTTGGACGACATTCAAGAAGACACTCAGCCGGTGGCGCATTGTAACCGAGACAACCGTGAATTGTTGCCCAGTCACACTCGAATCAATGCGACTCGTCTCGCTGGATATGCTCGAGCCCAACAAGTCTATTACAAAGAGATTACATTCGACGATATGCGAAATGAACGGCTCGTATTTCACCGGAGATTCCAGCGTGGTGAACGATGCGAATGAGCAAAACAGCGAAACCATTGAAAGCGCACACGAAAAACTTTGTCAATTCCGATTCTTTGCTATAAATGTCGTTTGATTAGAATGTCCTTATCCACCATAAATTATTCAGATAGGATCCGCATTAATCGCAATCAACCGCAAGCAAACAGCGTCATTAGCTTGCGTGGGTTTCGGAGCCAAAAGGAAAAATGTGCGAGCAGCACAATTTGTGAACGGTTTTTCGGTGCGGGAATTTCCCGGACAACCTCAAAATTGATGGTGACGGCCCAATGAATTTATGTGGCTTTGGACATTTCTTAAGGAAATTCCTTCCTTTGACAAATTCTCTCTCGAAAATTACGGAAAATCCACGCCAAATCCGGGATTCATCTGTCATTTTATTGTCCATCAAATGATGATGAATGGACGCCATGCAGAGTCAAGATCAGAGCCAGTTGATTTCGTATGCACGGCGCGTTTGCCGAAAAAGAAAGCACTGTTCGGGCTTACGATCATGAGGTGCAAGTCATTAGATTGTAGTAATTAAATGTGAGGCGAGACTTAGTTGTTGGCAGGAAAACGTGCTGAGCCCCGAAATAAGTGAAAGTCAATGAAGGATTTCGTCTTTGTTGTCCGATCGTATTCGTAATGAATGAGCGAACAAACAATGAAAGAACAGCTTCTTGAATCGAACCATCTTAGAAGGAGAGCTTTCATCCAGAGCTTTTGCGCTCTCTGTTATTCACCCGGCATAAGTTTGACTTTTCCGACCACGTGCATGCTCTGCCACTCACCATCCACTTGTTCGCACAGCGACGTGCACCAAACACACGGATGAAACTAGTCCGTACGATGTTAACAGTGTACGGCGCACAGCGAAAGCTCCCAATCGTACCGCTCCGCACAGACTAGTCGACATCGAATTGGATAGCATTCTGGCACTTGTTTCAGTTGGCATACACCACTCCGATCGGATAGACTCACAGCACTTTGATAATCCGCACTGAATTCAAATTTCAAATTGACGAATTTCTGTCGTTCGAATTTGAATCAACGGTACGGCATTCCCGACCGTTATTCATATACGAATTTAATCGAGGCAGAAATATTTTAAAAATAAATGCTTCACTGCTGATGGATCCATATTGATGGTGTGAGTGTGTGCATGTGAATGTCACACGAGAACAGGAATGATTTCGTTAATCGTGCAATCGAACATCGGAAAATCAACAGCGAGCGACGTGTGAGTGGATTCGACTTGAATCGAATGTGAATTTTGTCAAATGTGATTTTGTGTGTCGTTTGTTTGTGATTCCTTCGTTAATGTGAGGCAATTTTCGTGCACAGTCAGCGGAGAAGAGTATGATGACGACGACTATGGTGACGACGACCACTGTGACGACGACAGTGAAGAAAATAGATAAATTTATAGAATTATAAATGCTAAAAATAATAGCGGACGAATAATGAAAAATTGTCATTTGTGTTTGGCGTGCCAGTTTGCGTGAGTGTGCGTGTGTTTGAATTTGATAAAAAAAAAAAATTAAAAAGAAAAATAAGAAAAAAAAAATATAAATATTTTGATCTAATTTGAAATGAGAATAAATTTGACGGAATTGTGAATTGAATTCGGTTGGGGAAGCAATTGGCTTGGTTCGCAGAGCACGGGACAAGTGTGTGCGTGCGTGAATGTGCAGAGTGCCAGAGATTGATCGGTGTTTTGTGCTTATCATTTTTCGACGGAAATTTTTCTTGATTCATCGTTAATCAAAAATCATTAGAATTTCAAATAAATGGTCGATAAACAAATGAATCTGCTGAACTAAGATTGAATTTTCGACTCATCCAAATTCACCGTTATCGCTTGTTCCCACTGACACACACCAAAGACGACGATCAACCGAAACTCACTCAGCACCGCGGTGATAAATGATGAGAACTCATCGAGTGCTCAGCGAATGGTTTTCGGAATTAATGCTCTCGCTATGATAATCGAAAGGTATGTTTGTCATTCGGAGTGAATGGGCGGGCGGATTTCCTTATCGAAACAATCAGCCGTAACAAATGCATCGACTCAACAGTTTTTCAATACAACTTTTGCTGAATGATTTCTTTCCATACGGTAATTGATTCGAGGCTTCGAAAGGAAAGCGCTGAGCTCATTTTGACGATGAGCAACGAATCGATTTTTGGACTGGAATTGGTTTCCACCCATTTTGACGTTGCCAGTTGATGTCCTTTTGTGTACGTTGCCCGAGGGACCATCTGCAATTCACTTTTGAGACCATTCTCTTTCTCTTCATCATCTTCTTCTACATCTCCTTGGTTATTGCTGAGTTCAAAGGGATTTTATCCCGCGACCTTCCGGAAATCCAATGTAAAAAATGCCGTTCCTCTGAATAAACAACCGTTGAAATGAATGCCAATCTGATATTAACTCTTTACCCTCTCCCTTTGTCCCTCCGATCCCTCCGTGTCCCCTCCCTCACTCATTTTTCATAATTCATATTGCATCTCATTTTCATCATCGAGAATCAACACGCTAACGAACGAATTGAAAGCAACAAAGCAAATATTTTTCATTCGCAAATAAAACGAACGTTAAATTCGAGTTTCAGATCAAATTTCAATTAAAACACCATTTCCGACAAGGAGCGAGATAAAAAAAACGGCGAAATCAGCACAACTTGTGCGTTCCGTTTTTCGATTAGCATCATTGTTTTGTCGTTTTAAAAATCAAATTAGCTCATTCGCTCCAATTTCAACTTGGAAAGAAGCTCCGAGGGAAAAACAAAACGGTTCGCAAAAAAGCACAGAAATTTTGTTGAGAGTTCATCAGCTGGTAAAACGGCACCTGTCAAATGATTGAAATGAAAAGAAATTGACATTCAACTTTGCGATCCACGTTGCGGAAAGCAAGAGAGAGTGAAATGTCCGTCAATCTGAAGGGTAAATAACCAATTTCGGTTGACGAAAACAGATTGGTCGGATTCCCCGAACGAATCGGATCTGCTCGCACGACCAAATTTTCATGTCGAAAATCTTCCGCAGCCCATTCATCACTGGCGAGCATGTCGACATTTATCCCAGCGTTTTATGGCGTTCGTAAAACAATGATCCATTGTCAACTGGAGAGTAGTCTCGTGACAGCTCGTGAAAAAAGAGGGAGAAAGAGAGGACAAGTCCATCAAGCAGCTGGGAAAGAGCCTCGCATCAGCCGTTCGATGATGTGCTGGGTTTGCCTCAGTGGCCCATTTGGTCCTTCATCACCTCCATTCACATTTTTATCGTCCCGAATTCCCCCAACGTTGCCCCACAATTGCCATTTGATGAGCCCATTATTGTTTATCGAAAATCATTAAAATTTCACAGCTGTCTGAAACCAATTGAACAGCATCGTCTGTCGAATATCAACCGCATCATTTCGACACATCATCCGATTGATGTCAATGACTGTCTTCAATCACCATTAATTGGTCTCTGCACGTCTCATACGCACTGCACTACAATCACTGTGTGATCGGGTATTTCTATTCAGTTTATTTATTTATGCAAATTTCGCTGATGCATTTTTCATTAGCAATTGCATCGATTGCGTTTACAAGGTCAAGTGAGTATTTGCATGTTCGGTGTGGTCAGTTCGATTGGACTTGACATTTGGCGACGAAACGCTGGGTCAATGACTGTCACAAACGGCATGCATGTTCAATTCAACTCTCTGAAGGATTGTGAATTGGCTCGTGGCGTCGGGCATGAACTGATGTTTGCCCATGAAAATGCTGTGAAATCAGCGGAAAATCATCTCCTGAAAGTCGTTTCATCGACCATTGACACGCACACGAATCGAATGGATTCTGCCCAAAATAAACCTGCGTCGATGTGTGTATGCTTGTGTGTGTGCGTATATGTGACTGAACGAGTGAACGAGTGGCCGAGTCAACGAGTCGACCGATAAAATAAAAGTCGAACAAAAACGGCAATTCCGTGTTGAAAATTCGAGAATGTGCGTCGTGACAATGGCAATCATGAATTGGTGGTCGCCACTCGCCACCGTCCCACCATCGCCAAAGAAATAAATCATTTTCTTAATGTTTCAAAGTGATTTAATCTAATTGAGGCGATTGCAAATGAGTAAATTGACTAATTTGGAGTGTCGCCCGTTCCGCAAGTCGTCTATCGAGTGCGATTCATCCGGGATCATCTGTCTCCAAAGCAAGTGATTGTCTCGTTAGCGTAAATGGGAAAATTGCTCGTAAAATATTCATTGATATCGCCAAAGCGACTACAACAACAACCAGCAAGGCGACCGTCAATGCAAAACCGTCTGGACGGTGCGCTACACTGGTTGACGGGAATGTTATATGAAATAATTGAAATGCGAATGTTTTGTCTAAATATGCGGTTGTTGGTTGACTTTGTGGCCGAAAATAAAGTCAGGTTGCGGAACCGACGAAATCATGACCGTTTTTTTTTACTCTTGGATTGACGACCACAGTCAGGGTCCGCCTATCATCTTTTTCTGGCTTTGTTTCTTCTCGTTTCTTTGGATGATGAAGCACACATTGACAACGACCTACACATTCACACATACACAGTGTGTATGTGTTACACACATATACACACAATTTACACATATATAGACATACACACACTCACACACCCACTCACATACACACACACACACACACATGATTTCGAGAAGCAAAACTCAACTAAGAACCAAAGGGAAACCCGAGTCCGGTCGCCAATCGCTTGGCTTCAAAGAGCAATCACCAACCATTCCTTAATCTTCACAAACCGCCAATTTCTTATTTCGTTCCAAGGCAATCCTCTAAATCAACTTCAAGCCTATCCTCTTAATTTATGGCCATGGCAATTTCATACACTTCAGAGTCAATGTTGTAGTTGACGGGCTGCGATGGTGCTGTGATGTCTCACATATTCGGCACACAGTAATCTACCGATGCTGTGGGTTGTCGAAGGTCGTAATACGAGAAAACAAAGATGGATATTTGAAGCATAAACAAAACGTTTGTGTTAACATATCCCCCTTACGTGCCTCCACATTATGTAATGCATTGTATTGTATGGTCGGTAGTGCCTGGCGGCTTTTGCTGAAATTTCATTCGCTCGAAACATTCACATGAGCAGCGACACCACCGCCACCACTGTGACGTACAAAAAAGGAAATTTCCATTTTCTCATTTCGACCGGAATCTATAAGGAACATTTTGGAAACAAACGAACAACCATTTGATTTATCAACATTGACTTGACGTTGAGTTTTGGTGAAGGATTCCTTCGTCGAAGAAACGGGCGGGCACACAATAACATCTTGAATGTTTGTCAGACGGCTTTATCGAAAGTTTACCGTTGAAAAGTTATCTTTGGCAAACCTCATTAAACGTATCCACTCGTGCAGTCATCAAGGTGAAATCGATTCGTTTTAATCTAAATAAGCAACGGTCTTATGGTTACTTAATCGATGCGAAGTCTCTTCATAAATATGCTGATTGATTGGCATGCGCTGTTCCGAATGATGAGCTTTCCTCTCAATTTCACCATTGGAATCACCGGTGCACGGTAGTGCGCCCGTGACGCATGTCCCCCAGCACTGAAAGTGTAGGAGACGCGGCACTATAT
>JANSTV010104268.1:0-19450 GCA_027564135.1 Lestremia cinerea
AATCAATTGAGCGGCATGTTCGATCAAACCTCACCACAAAACAATGTTATTCAACAACAGCAGACACTGCAAGTGGTTCGGCAACAGCCAAACACCACGCAAATCACACAAATCGGTCAATCGCCCCAAGCGACAGTGATCGGTGGATCGACACCACAGAAACGACCCATCAAAATCTATAAATGCATGTCATGCGACTTCAAGACGACCGATCTGAAGCAATTCCAACCGCATTTCGACACGTGCAGCAAGCAGAACGGCTATCGCTGCAAGATTTGCAAGAAACTCTTCACCAACATGAACGCGCTGAAGACTCACAATGCCGAAAAGCACGCCAGCGAATTCACTTGCAGCATATGCAGCATCAATTATCTGAATGAGGTGACCTTTAAGAAGCACATGGAAACGAATCACCCCGACATCAAGACAATTGAGACGGCGGCCACGGCAACAACCGTCACAGGTACGTTTTCGTTCGTTTATCCTCCCATTGATGGGGATCGATATGAGCCAACTCACCCAACCCCCTCAACTCTTCCAGGTCAATTCCTTTCGTGCAGCATGTGCCCGTACAAAACATCTGATAAACAGAGCTACGATGATCACCTCCGGAAACACGTCAAAGTGAAGCCATTCAAATGTCGCATTTGCTCGCTGCGCTTCGAAACCCGCGAACAGGCCAGCGTCCATGCCAAGACCCATTGCCCCGACTACTTCAAATGCGGCACATGTTCGATGTCTTTCCCGCAGCGGGAGCTCCTGATAAAGCATTTTGAAACGCATAAGCCGCAACAGCAGCAACAACAGCCTCAAGCGCAGGTTCAAACGCAAATCGTTCAGAAGCAAATCACCGTGCAACAGCAAATCGGTCAACAGCAGCAAATCGGTGTGACGCAAAACACACAGAAACTGCTGCAGGAGACAATTGATGAGGCGCTGAGAGACACTGGCGACTCGGGACCGAAAATTCACTTCTTTTCATGTCACATATGCTCGTTGACCTTCATCCAGGAGACCTATTACAAGCAACACATGGAAACCCACAAGCGAGAGAACAGCAAAAAGACGCCAACCGTGACGCAGGTGCCGGCTGTTGTGCCGGCCACCACTGTCGCAAATGCCCAAAGCTTAATTCGGCAAGATGTGCGCAGCACACCGACGCCAACCACAATAATCCAAACGCAAACGACCACCTCGATTTCGGACAACGATCTCGAGATAATGTTCGAGAAGATGCATTCCGACAAAGCGGAAATTGAAGGCAATGCCAATGCGGCTGCCGCGGCAGCAGTCAACGAAAATTTGGTCATCACCAGCCAAGAGAGCACCGCCGGAGGCTATACCTTCAATATAACGATGCCAGCGGCAGCTGTGGCTGCTGCAGCCCAACAACAGCACGAGGATGTAAGTGAAACTGGCGAATTGGACTCGGTGAGTGTCGCATTGATTCGTATTCGAAGCATTCCATCATTGATTGCGTAATTCTGTGCTTTTTCAGGAACAAAAAGTCAAAAAAGAAACGGCTGAGGGACTGCAGTTGATCGGCATCGATATGCCAGTGCTGGATCCATCGGAGGAGCAGCACCAAAAGCAACAGCAGCAGCAACAACAACAACAACAACAACAACAGCAACAGCAGCAGCAGCAAGAGCACGAGCAACAGTTGCAACAAAAACAAAAACAAAAGAACCAACAGCCTCAGCACCAACATCAAAAACCGCCACAGCAAAAGCAACAACAAAGTAAACAACAACAACTGCAGAAATTACAGCAACAACAAAAACAAAAACAGGATCAACAAGAGGATCAAGCCGAAGCGTCACAGCAGCAGCAGCAGCAGCTGCAGCACGAAGAACAACAGGTCGAGCAATCAGAGCTGTCTGAACAGTCCGGCCAGCCGGATCATCAGGAAGAGCACGACGAACAGCACCAGCACGTTTCAGAGGAGGAGCAACAGCAGCAGGAGCAGCAGCATATAGATGGGGTGACTGAGGGTGACGGCCATGATGGCGGCGGAGTGCCGGTGAGCATGCCCAGTCTAGACGACGATGGAGACTCGAGTCAACCATCAAACACGGACCAGGTTCCGATGGACTTGGACGACATTCAAAACGCTGCCGAGAGTGGACAAATCAAGTTCATTCTCAACGAAAACGGTCAGCTGTTGCAGCTCGACAATCACATCCTGACGACGGACGCTGACGGAAATCAAATTCTCGTCCAAGGCACAGACAGCGAACAGATCCAACAGTTGCTGCAAAGTGTCGGTGTGTTGCAGGCAGGCGATGGCGATGGCGAGACGTTCCAAATGATCCAAGGGGAAAACAATCAGATGATCTTGGTGCAGGGTGATAACAATGAGGCGCAACTGATTGATGCGTCAATGCTGAACGAAGACGGTCATCTGGTTATTCAGCAGCACGACGGTGGTGAATTGCCCGAAGGCATGCATGTGGTTAATGAGGACGGTGTCCAAGTGCCGGTATCGATAGCGTTCGCTCAACACATTGATGATAGTGGCGATGCCCACCAGAATGCCAGCATCAAAATGGAAGTACAGTCCCAAGATGGTGAACAAATTCAGGTGTCGGCTAGCGGCGACGTGAATACCACCGCTACCGCAACACCCGTCACCTCCACCACTGGCGAAGTGTATTTCAATTTGGAAGATTTGATGAATCAACCAGATCAGAAGGTAAATCGCACACTCACTCATTAATTCAACTTTCAACCGGCGCCGCGACGCCTCTTCCCTCTTCTACATCCATCCTTCTATCCAATCCACGCAACCCAAAAAGACGGACAATGCGCCGCGATCCAAATCCCTTGCCAGCCCATTCATGAGGCATATCTTCATCACGCTCTCTCAGCTCGAATTTTCCCCTCTCACTTGCTCGCTCACTCTTTGTTTACTATCGCACACCATCAAATCGACTCACTCACTCTCACACTAACACATTCGCACCAATCCATAAATATTTGATTTAATCCAATTTTCAGCTCTTCCTGTCCACAACTTCACATACATTCGAACAGCAATGAATCGAATGAGCGAGTGCGTTAAGTGAGTGCGTTGCGTCTATTTTATCATCCGATGAGTCTGTGAAGCTTTTTCTTTCGGTTTCGGTTTTTATCGAAATTTGACAGCGTTTCAACGATTTTGTTTTTTTGTTTTTAATTTTTCTTTTTTTTTCTTTTTTCGTTTTCTTATTTATTTATTTCTTTTTATCTCGTGCGATATCCGCCTCAAGTCAGATAGATATTCCAAACCGAACGGAGATGGCTTTCATCATTATGCGTGTCGTGTCGTTCAGGCTAAAATGACCAATCTATCCTATCCCTTCAGTTTTACCATCCGCCCCCTTTTCCATTTCCGCACCATCCATAGGCCAACATCCCCCTCAAAACACATTAAACATAAATTTCACACCAAATAATATTCCTGCGCGGCAAACCGGTACAAATCGGCTCCCCGTTATTTGATTCATTTTTTGTGACATTTTCGCCATGTACGACCGCTGTGTGATCGCAGCAATATTCCATTTGTCACCGCCGTTTGCATAGCGCGCATTTTCAAATTTTCCCGTCAAACAGCAGCTTATCTAAATTTTTTCTTTAAATTTCAGTAAAAAAAAAAAACGGAAAAAGATAAGAAAAACATTAAAACAACAACAACAAAACTGATGAAAATCAATGACCGCCCGCCGATGGTTGACTGATTGATTGATTTGTTTGATGAATATTGGGGACACTGGAATCATTCAATTGTCAGCAAGAACGATTAACTGAATGGAACGCAAGCAAATGAACCATATTCAGGATGAGATGGATTATATGCCGAAAAACCCATTTCATCGAGACTTTGTGAACGAAGTAAAAAAAAAAATCCATTATTTACTATTTTTCTTTTCCAATATTTTTTTCTTGTTTTTTTTTTAATTTAAATTAATTCGATTATTTTATTTTGTTTTAAATATTAACAATAATAGAATTGTTAATATCGAAATGGTAAAACAAGCAAATTGTTCAGTTGATCACTGAGATGCAACCACGAAAATCATTCGCAAAGAAATATTAAATTTTTTCGTTGAAAGTGTATTCGAAATATCAAACCAACAAGAACCAGAGAGAAAAGAGAAACTCCTTTTGATAACATCAATTCCATGCCGCTCTGAAAAATACAATGAGATCGAGAATAAAAATTATATTCATTTTCTTGAAGTATTTTTCCGTTGTTTTTCGTTTTAAAAAATAGAAAGAAATGTAACAGAAAAAAAATTTGAGAAAATTATCGTTTCCGACTGGGTTGAATTCATTGAAATTCTCGCA
Source organism: Lestremia cinerea (assembly GCA_027564135.1). NCBI lineage: Eukaryota > Metazoa > Arthropoda > Insecta > Diptera > Cecidomyiidae > Lestremia > Lestremia cinerea. The sequence continues at coordinate 4,330 of JANSTV010104268.1, forward strand.
GAACCGAGGTACAATGTGCTTTCTATCGTTTTGATGCATTTTCAAATTGGATTATGATACTTAACCCACGAAGCACGAATGACATTTGATTGAATAATTTTTGTTGAGTTTTTCGCAAGTTAATTAAGCATTCGACATCGTCATTATTTAATAAGACAATTATATATTGATCACCCTGGACACACATAAACACAGACACAGACACACACACACACATACACAAGCCATCAGACAATGGATTCAAGTCAAACAATACGCAGAATTAGCAGTTGCCTTGAATGGCAATGGAATCGTGTGTGAGAATGGCCGCACGCATCTTTTCGGATGTTTCGTTGGAATCGGTTTTGACGGTTCATTTCAAAAAAGCAAAAAAATTAATTAAAAAAAAACATGCTGGAAAATTAAGTGAGCAGCCACGATCACGATCACCAGAACAATCAATACACTCAGATATCAAGCAAGCAGCCAAACAAGATTTATTGAATGAACGAGTGCATGAATGATACACGTTGATTAAGTTAATCATTTTCGATTTCGAGGAGGCAAAAGAATGATTCTCTTCAATTCAACGGCAATCGAAACGGGAAACAACACAAAAAGCAGATGATAAAGATTCATAAAATTAAAAAAAAACAAAAAAACAACAAAAACAAACAAATAAACAAAATATTGTGAGGAAAATTCACAGCAAAAAACAAAAAAAAAAAGAAGAGAAAAAAATTATTGAAGAGGAAAATGATTAAATAATTATTGTAATAGAAATTAGTAGTTTTATGTACGAATTGAGAAAAAAAAAAATAATGAAAGAAAGAATAAAAGGACGGGGCCGGAGTTATGGGTGCCGACCGTTTTGATGAAAATCATATCGCGCGCAAGAGTATTGACATGAATTTCGAATGCCTTCGAGGTGAAGGCATTATTGGGATTTTCTTCGAATTGCAGTGTGGCCACGGATGGGAAAATCTGATTTGATTTGCAGATCTCGACGATGATGGAGAGCAGCCATCGTCACACATCCAGCAGTTTGATTCTAGCACTCTGACTGAATCGCTTTCCATCGAGGACCCATAGCTCCGAACTCAAACACAAAATTTAACAAAAGAAAAAAAAAACAAAAAAAAGTTATTAATTATTATAATTATAATTATTATTATAATTGATGAAATAAATAATATTTAAATTAGACGCTATTCTTGATTGACGTCTTGGTTGGTTTTTCATTCGCTCATTTTAATTTTTTTTGCGACCAAAATGAATGAATAGTCTCTAACTGGTTCTTCTTATGTTTCTGTCATTTTCTTGGGATTCCCCGCAATTCAAATACAGCTCTTTGGTTTCTTTTTACTTCGTTGTATTTTCTCTTTGTACAAACTCTTTATTTTAACTGATCCGATTTCGATGAGGATCCCTCACTGCTTAGTTGAATCGATGAGAATGCACAGCCGTTCCTTTCCTTTGAATAGCATTGGTTTGTATTTTCAATTCCCAAAAGACAAAATATCAAAAAACAAAGCTTGAAAAATATGTGGGACTAAACGATTGCAAACTGCAAGGGAGGAAATTCAAATACAAAGCGCGAGCGTGGCTTTGAGACGATGCGAAGGGCCGAGAAAAGATTAGTAAAAGAAATAATTTTAATTATGTATTAAATGTATGCATTAAAAATGTCGTTTTTTTTTTTTTTTTAAATATGGCAGTGCCCTCATTTTCCTCCAAACTCGCCCAATTTTTTTTTGTCTATTTTTATTTAGTTGTTGAAATGTGAACATGGCTGAATTCGTACCTGAAAAAGAGCATTTGCGGCATGCCATGTTGCATTCATTTGTTTTGAAGAAAACGACTGCGGAAACAGTTCGTATTCTCGTGGCAACTTATGAGGAACAAGCTCCATCGGGCAGGGCGTGCGAGCGTTGGTTCCAACGGTTCAGAAGTAGTGATTATGATGTCAGTGACATGTAGCGTCCTGGCCAGACAAAACAGTTTGAGGACCGAGAACTGGAGGCGTCGTTGGAGAAAGACCCACGTCAAACTCAAGAACAGCTTGCCTGACGTTTGAAAGCCTTGGGAAGGATATCGGAGGATGGAAAATGGGTGTACTAATTGCTCGTGCATTCGATTGCTTCTCAATATCAATTAAAGGAACGCGTCTATGTTCCGCAATGGCGGAAAATTCAAATTATTTTTTAATTCATCCAAATTCAAACAATGTAATAACGATAATGAGGATTAGACAAGCAAAACACACAAACTCTTGAATAAGTGACAATGAAGAAAAATTGTTAATTATATTTTATTTTAAATGTAATTTCAAAGAGATATTAATTAAATAAATAATTTCGAAAAGAAATTCAAAATAAATGAGTAAAATCAACAACAGAAGTCGAGGAGTTATTTGCATCTGGTTGTATCTTCACAACCCCCCCACCCCCCCCTCTGCTCTTCTGAACTTCATTTTAGCTAGTCTCAAAACAAAGATTAAAGAAGAACACAATTGAAAAGTCATTCCGAATGATGTGGAAATGTCGCAACGAACATTTGAAAATCTCCGACGATAGCAAAACCATCATCGACATAGCGATGTTCTGTCAAAATGCACCGTTACGGAATATTTCCAAATCACGCGTACGCATTTTTGACAGCGCGACCAATCCACACCGTCTGTCATAGCAGACATCTGCCAAAACTGTCATTCGGTGAATTGCCTCTGGGCAGACAAAGGGCCATCCACGGAATCTATCGATCCGAATGCAATTAAAATTTCGTGGAAAAAACTCGTTCTGAGCAATTTCAAAATGAAAATCCATTGTGAAATGTAAAGGTTCCTTGACCCTGTGGTGGACGCCACACAGCGTCGCACAACTCCAATCGAGGTTTACGCTGGTGCTGCTCACACGTATAGCCGCCATTCGAACAGACAATGTGCGTGCTTGCGTCTGTGTGACAATCACAGTGAGTGTTCCTGTGTCTGTGGTGGCGGTCGTAGTGGTAGTGGTTTGGCGGTGTGCTTGTGAATACATATTTTTAGAATGCATATGATTCCCAGCCTGATTTTTCAGCGAATGGCACATGACATAACCAGTAAAGTCAGTCGTTTAAAAGGAAACTCAAACAAAATCATTCGCTCATTTTATCATTGATGTTGTGAACGACTGTCGGCGTCGAGTGCGTTCGTGTTTTATCGCGACCGATTTGCGATGAAGAAGTGTTGAATGGTTTTTTGTTCATTGTTGTTTCTTTTTTTTTTGTCGTGTGTTCTGTCGTCATTCAAGTAAAACCGACCGTTCATTCATTGTTGTGTTTTAATCTGAACGACAGCTTTCCGATTGACATCAAATCGTACGGAAACGAATGCGTCGAGGGAAATACCATCGTGAACCGCAAACGGACCTCAATTCGTTGATAAAGCACAAGTTGGAAACGCCGAGCTTCATCAAAACACTCGAACCGGAACACAGTTATCACACGAAATTGTTTTAAATCGATATTTTCGGCCCGAGTGAATGAGCGAAACGAACGGTGGTGTTTCACCAAGCAGAGCAGCGGACACCCGAGTCAGTGCAGTCAGTGCAGGCGGTTCGTTCAGAGAGCGGATTTTTGTTTGGTGAATTTCATTTGTTTTGTGATTTTTCGCTTTCGTTGATTTTGCCGAAAAGTCGAAAGTCGAAAAACAATCTGCTGCGTACGCTGTTTGCCTCTTCACGTCGTCGTTTCGATTCGAGGAGTGAATTCCGAAAAGGCACTGATTTCGGCATACGTCACTGACCGGGAAAAATGATTTCGAAGATCTGTTGCATCGGTGCTGGCTATGTGGGTGGTCCGACATGCAGTGTGATGGCATTGAAATGCCCCGATATTCAAGTGACAGTTGTTGATCTCAGCGAGGATCGAATAGCTCAATGGAATTCTGATAAGCTGCCCATATACGAGGTGAGTTTTCGATAAAGCTTTTTTTGTTTATGCCAAAAGTGGCCATCCGATAATTGGCATTTAATTGCATATTGCGATCGTCTGATGGTTTGCATACGATCAATTCCACAAACGTCAAATGCATGCTAATCGCTTTTCGGCCGATCGTTTTGGTAATGGATCGAGCGTGCGTGTCAGTGAAACATGATCGATGGGCCAATGGATCATTGTCTGCGGGGATATGGTCATTGAGTTTCTGAGGGCACTTTTGTCGAAATGGCTTTCGGGCTGAACGGTAATGGTTGCGAGACGTGCGGAAATGCTCGAGGATCATTTGCGGACAATTAGAGAAACATTGAGGTTTCACTTTATCATTTGCTTCTTACGTAAATCCACTGATGGTGATGACAATGATGGTGTTGGCGATGGCGGTGACGACACTCAAATCGCAAATCAAAACTGCACGTTGTTACGTCAACGATCAACCGACCGAATGGAAAGGCAAAAAACAAACAAAAAAAATCACACAAGCGCTAAATCGCTAAATCGTCTTAATGAACAAAGAAAATATCTTGATTTATGGTCGAGCTGCAGCTATAACGGCTGATAACTCATGTCTGAATCTGTATAGCTCTAACGGCATTGTTTGATTTAAAATAATTGTGATGTCAGCTCAGTGCCATCCGCGCGTGACGGTGTTGAGGCGCAGAAATAATATTTACAAGGATTCTGCGATTTTGACGAGAGAAAGAGAGAGAGAGTTACACACGCGAAAGCGATCTGAAGGACGCGGTGCGCACGAGTTCACCGAAAATGATTTGACCTGTTGGCATTTAGTGACTCTGCATCGAGCTCTGTGAGAATGCCTTGTCGACGAAATGAATTTGCTGGCGCAGCTCGAAGCACGGCGAATGCTCCCACTGAAAATATCGTTTATTGGTGTCGACCGACGAATGGGTCGGGGCCATCAAAGTGGCGGTGCGATTTCAATACGTATACAGCCGGCCGCCTCTCAAGTCGGCATCATATTGCCTGCACGTCAATTACAGCGTCTCGTTTCAATGACAAATTTCCTAGAAGCCAAACAATCGTCTCACCCAAAATGCCAACGGCGCACACGATTTCTGGCCGTCGAGATTATTTGGACCATAAAAATGTTTATGGTTTTGCATTTGTTATCATTCGCTCGCAGCCATGGTCGCCAGCGACTCGCTACCAAGCCGAAAACAATTGGACAGCTTTGTTTTCTTTTCTATTTTTAATTGAATTTGATGATAAAATCTTGCTCCCTTCCGGTTGGAGATTTGTTTGCCATGATTTTTTTGCCTCTGCTTTTTTTTCGATTCAAAACCACAAATTGCCTTTCGTTTCAGCCCGAACTGGACGAGGTTGTGAAGCAGTGCCGCAACCGGAATCTGTTCTTCTCAACCGATATTGAAACGGCCATCAAGGAAGCCGAACTGATATTCATATCGGTGAATACGCCGACAAAGACCTTCGGCAATGGACGGGGTCGAGCAGCTGACTTGAAGTACGTTGAAAGTGCAGCCAGAAAGATTGCTGAAATCGCACAAAATGACAAGATCGTTGTGGAGAAAAGCACGGTGCCGGTTCGAGCCGCTGAAAGTATTATGCACATTCTGAGAGCCAATCATAAGGAGAATGTCCGTTACGAGATCCTCTCAAATCCCGAGTTTCTAGCTGAGGGCACTGCCATCAATGATCTGGTCAACGCTGATCGGGTGTTGATTGGTGGAGAGGAGACCGAGTCTGGCCAGAAGGCCGTTGAAACACTCTCGTGGATCTATCAGCATTGGATTCCGAAAGAGAAGATCCTAACGACCAACACCTGGAGCTCGGAACTCTCGAAACTGGTAGGTGTTGACCGCAAGACACCTTTGATCACGAAATTGACAAAGTGAATCTCACTTTCAGGCGGCCAACGCATTCTTGGCCCAACGAATATCCAGCATAAATTCCCTCTCAGCCGTTTGCGAGGCAACCGGAGCCGATGTCACCCAAGTGGCCAAAGCAATTGGTTCCGATTCTCGGATCGGTGAAAAATTCCTCCAAGCCTCCATCGGCTTCGGTGGCAGCTGCTTCCAGAAGGACATCCTGAATTTAGTGTACATCTGTGAGAATCTAAATCTTCCCGAGGTGGCCGCCTATTGGAAACAGGTCATAGACATCAACGAGTATCAAAAGACACGATTCGCCCAGAAGATTATCGAGTGCCTATTCAATACGGTGTCGGACAAACGTATCACTATTTTTGGATTCGCCTTCAAGAAAAACACGGGCGACACTCGCGAAACGCCAGCCATAACGGTCGCTCAGACGCTGCTAGAGGAGGGAGCCAAGTTGAATATCTACGATCCAAAGGTTGATCGCGACCAAATCATCGAGGATTTGACGCATCCATCCGTCACCGAGTGTCCCGAGCATGTGAAGAAAGTCGTTGAAATCTACCGGGATCCCTACGACGCCGTCAAGGGCACGCATGCCATTGTTCTGTGCACGGAATGGGATGAATTTGTGGTAAGTTACCGTTCAGTTTAATCCGTCAGCCATGGTCGGTCGGGGTGTGGTCACTAACGGAGGATTTGACTCTTTCAGGAATTGGACTACAACAAGATCTTCCAGTCGATGATCAAACCGGCGTACATCTTTGACGGTCGCAAGATCCTCAATCACGACGAGCTACAGAAAATCGGCTTTCACGTGCAGACCATCGGCAAGAAACTGAATCGAACGAGCTTATTTCGAGCGTGGGGAAGTACACAGCAGTAATTCAGGGAATTTCGAAGGGCGTCGATGACTAAGAACAAAAGCATTGTCGCTTGGATTTTTTTTTTTTTTTCAATTCAAAAATATTTAACCTGCCGATGCGCATCATCCGAATGATGTCATCGCCAGTGCATGCATTCCAATTGCAAGCGCAACCTCGAACGCCAATGAGTATTAAAACATACATTTAGCATTGTATTCCAATCGATGAACTCTTCATGTATGCCCAGCATATCGCGTACTATTCTAATCCTATCGATTCGGTGTGACTTGAGCGAAGCCACTTTGCCCGAATCGCGATGTATTCGCTCGTATTCGCTCTTTAGTCTCCATTCAGCGTACTCACCTGCGCACGTATCAACCTCAACCGGTCACGAGACCAATCTGTTTCTCTTTCTTCTTGTGTTTCCTTTCTTGTAGTTTTGTGCCAGTCGAACACGAAATTTTGATCAAATTTGATATGAGATTCATCTCAATTCTCAACTCTAAGATTCACTCCACCAAACGAACAAATCCTCCTTCGTCTATCGTCTCGAAGACTTTTCAAAACTCAAATTTTATCTCGATGTTAACTCCTCCCCTTCTTCCCTCTATCGTTTTTATTAAACAAAATAAAGTGAACAAAAAAACAAAAAAAAAACAAAACACCAAAATTTGTCCAAACCAATTAACCCAAAGCGTTTTCTTTGTGACGACGACGATTCGGTCCAGTCATTCCAGATTGACGTTTTTCAGAGGAACAGCATGAATAAAAGATCGACGATTGACGAAGTGACGACGCCACCGCAGACCGATTTACGATCCACAGCGACATTATCCTTGTGCACTCAGTTCAATGCGCATCATAAATTAACATGAAATATATGCTCTGCTCTCTGCGATGGCTGCGACGAAACAAGAACTGACTTTGATGTTGTTGTTGTTGGGTGTTGATGTTGCTCAGCGTTGTCTGTGCTGGTTGCATTCACAGTCGGTTACATTGACCTTTAATATTGTTTTGTTTTATTTATCTTTGGCAAACAAATACGCGTGAACACACTTACCGAATCGAACCGATGGCGATGGAAGGCACACATGCGCCGGTTTGCCGCCGATTGCATGCCGCCGCCAAAGGAGAATCTGGTTGCCATACGCGTGTGTATGAGGCTTCTTAGCAACGCGACACTGTTTGTCGTTGCAACGATTCGACGATTGTTTTAATTTTATTTGTTTAGAGCTCGACCGATTTCCATTTTCGAGTCTTTTGTTTTTTGTTTTTTTGTTTCGCATCGGCCGATTCGATATAAATTCGTCATTCAGATAATTGCCATTGACTCAAAGTCCAGGAATCTTGACCAGAAAATGGAGGAAGGCGATGGCATTGAACTTCTGGAGCCGATGGCCATTTTTGGATTCGATGGCAAGTTTCAATTCCAAGATTCCCTTGGCCTCTGACGCTAACCGGTGGGTAATTTCCAGGCAAAGTACCAGCAAGAATCCACCCAGATCAGAACCACTTGGTTTTCCCATTGGGCAGCAAAGTGTCTATTGTCAATTTGACAACCAACAGGCAGGAGTTTCTGAGTGGTCACTCCAACTCGATATCTTTCGTGGAGATCTCAAAATCGTAAGTGCTTCGACTTGGTAGAGGAAGGTGATGGTCGAGAATAACCACTCTCGCCCCGTGCAGAGGCAAGCTGTTGGCGTCGAGTCAAGTGAGCCACATGGGATTCAGAGCATACGTCGTCATTTGGGACTGGGCCTCGAGGAAGGAGAGAGCTCGCCATGAATTGCATAAAGTACGTGTAGAAGCTCTGTGCTTCACGTCAAATGAGCGATATTTGATCAGTTTGGGAGGTAAAGATGACGGGATGCTTGTGGTGTGGGACATCGAAAGAAGGTAATATTACATCGCGGACGAGGAAAGGTCAGCAGAAAACTAACCTCCGCCTCGTGACAGTGCGGCAGTGTGTGGAGCGCACGCAACCAAGGAAGTGACCGGAGATGCGACAAGACTGAGCAACTTGCACAATCGCGGCAAGTATTTTCTGTCAGCCGGCGATCGTGAGTTCTCTCTGCGGGTTCGTCCCGATGATTTTCCTACGATTGCTTTCTTTCGTTGTTTTTTGCTTAGAAAATCTTCGATTGTGGTTTATCGACGAGCAGAACAGCAAGTTACGCGTAGCCGATGTCAATGTGGGCAAATTGCGTCGGAATTACACTTGCATGAAAGTCAACAGCCGGGATGAGATTATGTACGCGGGAACGATGAGTGGTGACATCGCCAAAGTAAGCTTGAGGTGCTCATCGGACGACCGATCCGATTGCGAGCTCACCAATGAGAATAATCCGGTGCTGCTGGGATGTTTCGGTCGACACAATCCGAAGAAAGCTCTGGGCAAGGATTGCGAGAAATATTTGAACGGCGTTCGAGATCTGTTGCTGGTGCACAACGAGCAACACATGCTGATCGGTGCTGGCGATGGAACGGTTGAGCTCGTTGAGGAGCGAAACGTTCGACTCAAGGAATATCCGATGCCAACGTGGCCGCAGTTGAAGGTGCTAAAAAGGGCGCGGGTAAACGGTGTGATTTCGTCGCTGCAGCAAAAGCTAGACACAATTTTCATCGGCACCGAGGCTTGCGAGATCTACATTCTGAGTCTGCGCACCTTCGACCTCAAGTTGATCATAACATGCAACACGAGCTCGGTGTTCGACATCGCTTTCCCGCAGTAAGCCATATCGAGTTGACGACTGCGGGGTTTTAATATCACCTGTCCTTGCAGCAATCTATCTTTGGTGTTCGCGACAGCCAGCTACCAATCGGTGCGAGTGTGGTCCACCAACAAGTTGCAAGAGCTGCTGCGCATTATGGTGCCAAATTTCTCAGCCGCCTCGATTGTCTTCTCTTACGATGGGAAGAGCATCATTTCCGCCTGGAATGACGGCATCATTCGGGCGTTTACCCCACTTACCGGAAAATTGATCTATGCCATTCCCAACGCTCATAACAAAGGTGAGGGAAGATATTCTAGGAGAGTTCCTGGACGATTCCGAAAGTTCTAATAAAATCCTTTCAGGATGTTCTGCTATCGCAATATCCAGCTGCGATCAAATCTTGGTGAGTGGCGGTTGTGAGGGTCAAGTTCGAGTGTGGAACATCGAGCCAACACGTCAAAGTCTGATTGGCGTCCTGAAGGATCATAAAGCGCCCGTGGCCTCGGTAGAATTCAATCGGTTCGACCGCGAAGTGGTTTCTTCATCCAGCGATGGCACCTGTATCATCTGGGACATTCAGTAAGGCCGCCATTCTCCAAGTATTCTGCCCCAGGCTGGGAATTAATCAAATTTATTTCTGAATTGTCAGACGCCTCACCCGAAAGCATGTCCTGTACGCTAGCACCCAATTCACCTGCGCCCGATTCTTTCCGACGGGCGTTCAAGTTCTGGCCGCCGGATCGAATCGACGCATCAGCTTTTGGGAAGTGTACGATGCTAGTCTGGTGAGGGAAATCGAAGGCGCCTCGAAAGGAACTATAAATTGTCTGTCGTTGAATGCTTCTGGGGAGATCTTTGCCTCGGTGGGAAGCGATCAAATTGTTCGGCTTTGGGACTATCAAAAAGGAGTGCAATTAGGCGCTGGTCACGGACATGCGGCCATCATTATAACATGTCGATTTAGCCCTTGTGGTAAATTTCTGGTTACTGGAAGCGCAGATGGGGCTGTTTACATGTGGAAAATGCCCCAGGTAAACATCAGTCTTTTGTCTCCTCAAATTGAAAATAATTTCAAATAATTTTTCCTTTCAGAAATTTTGGCCGAAATTGGGTGTCGATCCCCTAGCGCCACCTTCAGCAAAATCAAATGTCTCGAAGAAGAGTAATTCGTCCTCCAAGAAGACGGAGCACATCAAAGAACTTGAAACGAATCGCTCAAACAAAGACGTCCACATAAGCCATTGCTCTCCTGTCGAGATCGCATCGTGCCAATCCAGCAAATGCAAATCAACCAAAACGCGACAGATCAGATCAACAAAAAACTAATTATTTCTCCTTTCATCATTGCTATTGACAATCAACAATTGTATTCGAATTACTAATAGATCGGCTAAGGCTAAGGCTGGCCTGACGGTAAATTTGGCATTTGAGAGCAATTAAATCAGTCGTTGGGGGATGATTCCCTTGAAGATCCGCCCGATGTGTTTAAATGAACAAGGCGCCCAGGAACTCCTTGATTTTCTCGCGAGCCTCTTTCAACTGTGGGAAATCTGCTTCTTGTGGCTCGTACATATTGGCGCAATGGGCAGTGCCTTCGATGTAGATGGTGGGCTTCGATGGGTCGGTAGAGTTGACCAGTCCTAGAGCATGCCAAGGATCGATGGAGCCGTGAACGTAAATGACGTTGGTCGTCTGAGGACGCAGAGCTCCGTAAATGGTGTTCGTTCGATCGATCGATTTTTTCAGTAAGTTGGCGTCGAATCTGTAATGAGGCATTTCGTCAGCAATTGCCGTGACCGGTGGAGTGGTAATCCAGACTCACTTGTCGCCGTAGAAGTCGGTGCATTGACGCAAAAAGAAATCCAATGGGAATCGCTCGCCAAAGATCTTATCCTTTGAGTCAGAGGTCTGATAGAACCCGAACTCGGTGCAGGTCTGATATGTCCATTGCTTTCCTGTGAAGTTTCAAGCCAGCTTTGATCATTTCTCAAATCAAACAACCCGTTCCGTCCTTACCACCATCTGCCACATCCGAGTCCCACGAATTGTTTCTCATTTTTCCGACCATTTTGTCATACTTGTAGTCAAGACAATCCTGCTTTTCCTGTTTCAAAATCAAGTCATTGACAGCAGCTAAACGGTTGATCTGCGGTCCAATGGTGGTGTTTACCATGATGTCGCACACCTGATCGATGGTGATCTTGGCGTGTGGACTGTAGTCCTTGTTGTACTGGACAACGCCGGCAAAGTTACTGGCCAGAGCCTCGAACAAATTGGCAATGTCCAGAGGATTATCGATGGCCTTCTCAACTGGATCACATAATCTGAAAATGTCGTAGTCTTAATCTAGGGATGATCGGCAATGCACCGTTTCTTACTTGAATTTCTCGTTGATATTCCGTTGACCGATCATGTGTCGCAACAGAATCTCAACTTGTCCGATAGACTTCTGAACGGCATCCACGCAATCCGGCGAGTACGCTCCAAGCGAGGCTTTCACCACGTCATAATATTCAGAAAAATCCGCTTTGGCCAGCAGAGGACCACTGGTGCTGACTGAACCATAAACCAAGTGCGGATATTTCTCGCGTAGCCAAGCAGCCAGCGAGCCGGGATAAGATCCCCCAAAGGCGATCCATTTGGTGCTCTCATCCAAATTGAACTTCGTGTTCATCGCTTCAATGAAGTAAGCCAAATCGGCCAGTGCTTGTTCCGAAGACAGGAATCGTAGATTGTCCACCGACAAGTCACTAAAACAAAGGAAAAATACCGTTAAATTTTCAAAATATTTCACTCGAGAGAGATCTGCGAACGTACCTCGTGGGCTTGCTTTTGCCATAGAATCGATGTTCCAATTGGAAGCACAAAGCCTTGAACTGACGGGCATAATGAATCCATGCGCCTTGAACCATCCAAATGGGGGTGGCCTCACCTTCGCCACCAATCATTAAGAACACGGGACCGCCTTTCTCGTAGAATGTGTCATTGGTGAAATAGCGCTGGAATGATTCATTCAGCGAAACACTTGTTGTCAATCAGCCATTCAATTCATTGTTTGGCGCATATTTTCAAGACAATAATTTCTTAAGGCGCATTCAAAAGCCTTGGCTTGTGTGGGAGAAGCACTCACCTGTTTCCAAGTATCGGAATTGGTTGGATCGGAATGATCAAGAACTTGCTCGAACCACTGATCGGGTGGTAATTCGCTGCGGGACACATTCAAATGTGGACTAATCAAATTGCCACCGTCGTGACGACCTTTCCAAAATGTACGCCAACCGTAGCAGTTGGTCGCTCCAATAAAAATGACCAAACACAAAATAAATCGCTTCCCAGACATTGTCGAGCCGATGCGACGAATGACTTTTCACTTTTCGAGGTTATGGCTCACTGTCTCTCAGTCGATAGCGCAAATTTAAATGAGACGTAGTTAACAAATCAAAACACAACCAGCTGACGCACAAAAACACACAAAGTCGTTCGCTTGGTCGAATGACCTGTGTGGACGAGCGCAAGAACGTTCTCATTTTCGGTTGAGACAATTTTCGGAGCTGCTTTGGATGAATTCCAGTGGATTTCGAATAAATTATCTGTTTCAAATAACCTTCTCAGTTATCGCCATTTGAAAATCGATTTGTTTTGTCGGAGCAAAATCAGTTATTTCGCTTTTCAAATCATTTGATTTGCAACGACACAACGCTGACCAACGGAACGCACCCACTTTTGCACACAAGTCGAACGTGAAATTGGCGGGAAACAGCGATTCGGTTAATGTCAAAACAAACCAAGCGACTCGAGCCGCAACCAAAATTGTTGTGAATTCAATCGAAAGAAACAGAAAGTGAAATCGCCGTTAAAATGGATCAATGTGTGTCAGCGATAGCGCAAGAATACCCTTGTCGAGAGAACGTCAGCAGGGAGCTGTTCAAGCTCCTGGCTGACGAGAGAATACGTTTGCCGCCATCAATCTACCTGTACGGACCGTCGGGCATCGGAAAAACGGCGATTTTGGAGAAATTCCTCAAAATCCAGCAAATCACTTACGCGCATTTGAATTGCATCGAATACTACACGCCAAGGCTGCTGTTCGAAACGATCATCAACAAACTCACCGGCCACATTCTAAGCGATGAAAACAATTACGAGAATTACGCCAAATGCGATTCCATGGACGATTTCATCGATGAGCTCGAACGTTTAAACGCCAAAAAGTCATATGTTTTGGTTTTGAAGAATTTCGAACGAATCGAAAGCATCGACGCGCACATCCTGCCGGTTCTGATGCGTCTGGAAGATATCGTGCCACGCCTGAATATTTGTTGTGTTTTGATTGGAATGAAATCCATCACGCATCACGCTTCGCATCAGGCCTTGCGACAGTTTGTCAACATCCACTTCGAGCAGTACAGCAAGCAGGATCTGCTCAAAATTCTGATGCTTCAACAGAATCATCTGAAGCAGCGACTGATCGACACCATTTCCACTGATCCCACCGTCGATGATGACTTCAAGGAGATCATGATTGGCACCGTTGAGGAGTTTGAGGAGGCCTTCTTCCAATCGTATTTCGAAGTGTTTATCAACATTTTCTTCAACATTTGTCGAAATGTCAAGGAGTTGCTGTATTTGAGCAACGACAACTTCCCGACGTATTGCAAGCCAGTATTAGACGGGGTCATTGGGAAGCACGAAGTGCGAAAACTGTGGAAACATATTGAGATGCCGTTCAAAACGGCCATGGGATCGATTTACTGTCGCATGGAACAAAGCACATCGGTGAGCCAAGCAAGGCATTCCGGGAGGAATTCGTTCAACTCAACTCTTTTCAGACTTCAACGACCGAGCCATTTGGAACTCAAGCCGCACCGTCCAAGCAAGCAAATCAGTTGGAGTTGCCGTATTACACCAAGTACTTGCTGATCGCCGCCTACCTCGCCAGTCACAACGAAGCCAAATTGGACAAGAGGCTGTTCATGAAGCACCACGGGAAGGAGCGAAAGAGACTTCAGTCGATTAAAGCCAACGCCAAGGTATTCACTAAACGACACCTCGACTCGATTTGGCTCAGAATCTTATTGCAAATGATGATTCCCATTTCAGGTCTCCGAGAAGTTTTCAACTCAACTTGGGCCAAAATCCTTCTCGATCGACCGTTTGCTGGCCATTTTCTACGCGATCTCAGAGGATCGAATCCCACTGACGACAAATCTCCTGGTCCAAATATCGAACTTGGTGTGTTTGAAATTTCTCACATTCGCCTCGGGAGAGAGCAGCATCATGGAGGGCTCTGCCAAACTACAATGCATCGTCACGTTGGACTTTATCACGCAAATTGGCCGACAAATCGGCTTCAATGTTCGTCAATATCTCTCGGATTTCTTCTGAAGCCTCTCTCCCACTGTCTCTGTCTCTCTGTCGCAAAGCCTACACTGCGATCAGCTCAAGTTGTTCATGTCGCGAAACTAGACTGTAACTGTAATTAAAAGTAAATGAAACTAATTTTATTTGTGAAATGTTTATTTGTTTTAGAACACATCGACCGAGTACCCCAAAGTATTCCAAAGTACTCAATTCAATAACCAGCTAAAGTTGCGTCGACCATCGGAACGCACCCGTTAAACTCTTGTTGTTGTTCGTCTTGTTTGAGATGCAAACTGTCAAAATTTACAGGATTTTCATAGTACTGCGATTGTACATTATCAACTCAGTGTCTGATTGATGGAGTATGGAA